>SZWC01000894.1:275793-289519 GCA_023375785.1 Penium margaritaceum | reverse complement strand
GGGGGGGCTGGGAGGAGATGGGGAGAGGGAGAGGGGGAGAGAGTGGGAGGGACGAGAGAGAGAGAGATAGAGAGAGGGGAGGGGTAGAGAGAGAGAGAGAAGGGGGGGAGGGAGAAGGGAGGGGTGAGGGCTCACCCGAGCCCCCGAGACGTGCCGGAAGAGGTGGAGGGTGTGGGGGGGGGGGCAGGCGCCGCACACAAAAGGGCGCTGCGCGCCAACGGGCGCCGCGCACCATCAGGGATGCCGCGCGCCAACGGACACCGCTCGCCAACGATGGCGACGATAGGTCGCCGCGAGCCAAAGGGGGGTGCCGTCCGCCAACGTGCGCCGTGCGCCAACGGGCGTCGCGCGCCAACGACGGCTGCGACGCGCGAGCGAAAGGGGAGACGGGTGCCGAGAGAGCCAAATCAGCGACGAGGAAACGACTGAGAGGGGTAAAGCGCCATTGCACCCCGGGGGAGTGATCCGAACGACGGCGGCGGCGCTTGGCCAGTAGGGGAAAGGGGAGAAGCGATGCCTACGACGGGTGACGCGAGGGACGAGAGGTATCGTAGCGACTTGAGGACGAAAGTGAAGTTGACGTGGGACGTCAAGGTTCAGGTCGGCGGCTTGATGCCATGATGAGAAGTGTAGAATGCTTAGATCAAGAAGTGACTGCAATCTAAGCAATGCACCCATATGAAGTGGCAACATTGGTGCAACGGTCACGTGTGCGCCAGTACACATCGAGCGCGCACATCTACCCAACGGTCGGTAGCCGTTGGCTTGCACTGCCCCAATATTATGACTTGGGAAATCCCACCAAGTGGCTCGACCTACATTATCCCATCACGACTATGAGCATGATGTTAAACTACTTTAACAAATTTTGTAGGCATTTTCAAGCCTTTTCAAATGTCATAATTACAAATCAGTTGAAATTGTGATTTATATCTAGTGATTCTTTTTCTCCTCTCTTTACGAGGGTTGTGGTGATGGGATGGTGCAATGTTTGACAATGGGACAAAAATTTCAATCGTTGGTGTAAACAGTTTGGAGAGAGGGAAGCATGGAATCCAAACATGGAAAATAGTAAGGGCAGGGGAAACTTGACCTTTGTATAATCAAACATAATTGTAGCATGGCAATGCCACGCCGACCGGTCAAAGGAGCTATGTTGCTCGAGCAATGTCACCTGGGACTGTGCACGGTTGGATGGGATGGCTTGAGGGTCGGAGACCCTCAAGCACCACGGTTTTGGCATAGTCGGTAAAGGGTTCCATCAAATCCTTAACATTAGTATCAGAGCTCCAAGGCTTGAATCCCATGTTGGGATTATCGGCAATGCCAAGGTGGCTCTCACTTCTAGTGGGGGAATGTAGCGTGACAGTGCCACATTGACCGGTCGAAGGAGCCCCGTGGCTTGAGCGGGGTCACCTGGGACTGCAGGGCATTGGACAGGATGGCTTGAGGGTCGAAGTCCCTCAAGCACCACAATTTTGGCCTAGTTGGCCAAGGATTCCATCACATTTGCTACAGATTGTCATAATGAAGGATATCTTTTCATTACGGTTATTGTTGGTGACCTATTTGTGTAACTAAATTTTTAAATAAAAACCCATATAAAAGAATCAAGCACACACACAAGATGACCTTATGGTATTATGGAAATCATAGAATTCCTCCTAAAATGGCATTCACATACGATATAGTGCAAAATCTTGTTTCCAAGGCTTGTGCAACTTAGCTAAGAATGTGGTGCTTAAGGTTGTGGAAATGTATAAGCATACAAATATATGCCCAATACGAGGACCTCCTATTTCTATTGTCAAGTAGTGTTCTGTGATTCATGACAACCAAACATAAGACGAGTACTCTAACCATCTATGATGGCCAGGTTGGACTGCCAAAATTATCAAGAATTTTATGAATTTAAAACCACGCCTCTAAGGTGGGGCTATTAAAAATAATGAAAATTTAAACAAGAAAGATTCAATAACAAGTGGAACTTCTTAAAACTGTGGTATCACAAAGATAGACGCCGTTCTTCAAGCATATCACATTGCCATGACAACAGCATCGCAATTTCTACCTATTGAGACTGAAGGGGAAAATTGTTTCTATAAGTAAAAAGTTTAATTCAAATATAGTTGCTCTTCTCTTCTTTCAGCATGTTATGAATCGTGAAACAAAACTACCTTCATTGACCTCTATAGCATATTCAAATGTTTAAGATAAGAATCGATAGATGTTGTAAATAAAATTAAATTTTTGAAATTTAGGATGATAAGCCTTTTCTCTATCGGTTGAATGAATTACACAAAATCGATTAGTCACACATGGGAGGAGGTATTCTACATGTAGTTAGAGACGATAAGTTCACATGGGCCACACTCTTTGCTTTAAAACATGATGGATATCTATTGCGAGAAGAAGTTACGAGGACGATGTTCTATCTTTAAAATATTTTGAATAATGACTCGTGAAACACGCCGAGAGTCATCAGCTGCACATGGAAATGGAGAGAAACCACCCACCAATGTAGTTTCAATTGTTTCTAATAACTAAATGAAACTGGCACGTGACATACATCTGATTAATGCCACCTATTCTTGCAAATCACGATGTCTTAGATGTGAGATTTATTTCTACATGAACAATTGTCTTTGCAAAGGTTCAATCACCATCATTGGCCACTGGAAAGAGAGGGAGGAAGGGAGGGAGAGAGGGAGAGAGGGAGAGAGAGAGAGCGAGAGGGAGAGAGAGAGAGAGAGAGAGGGAGCGAGGGAGAACGAGAGAGAGAGAAAGAGAGATAGAGAGAGAGAGGGGGGGGGAGAGAGAGAGAGAGAGAGAGAGAGAGAGAGAGAGAGAGAGAGAGAGAGAGAGAGAGAGAGAGCATGAGAGGTAGAGGAGAAGGGCCATTCAATCTTTTACAAAATTGGAGCTATGTGGAGGGTATTCGTTTCTGACTCCTCTTATGTGAATTATTCTACACAATCATCCAAGGGTAAATTTTATAAACTGGAAGATGGTGAGGCTTGATAGAGAGAAGCATGCCTTGGACACATACTTCTTCAAAGTGGACATGAAAATATAATACATTATGGTATGCATATTTTGAATATGTACAGAATTGTGTGAGAACACACATTTTGAATAGAATCTTGAATTATGGGGGATGTTGAATGAGGGTTTGGGGCAACAACACAAGTAGGATTGTTTGCACCAAAATTGTCAAAGAGTTCAATGCCATGGCACTATTTTGATGATAATAGGTTTCATTTGGTGACAGTTTTAAACGTCTTGCATAGAGCTATGCCACCAGTTGCATGTAAATTTAAAGAATCACAATTTAGAGAATTTTAAGTCGTTTCAAGTAATATGTGATGAGCGCACATGTTTTTTCAACATGTTTGAATTGGATGATGGGGCAATTGGCCATGGAGTCAGAGACGAGAAATGCAAGGCAAGGCAAGGCATTTTCATTACCAATAACATTCTCAATCTAAGATAAGAAGTTTTTTGATCATCAATAGTTTAGAAGTTTTTAAATGGCAAGAAAACGTTTGATGTGTGGTCAATAGTACGTTTCAAATAATAGAGCATCGGTGAGAATTGAGCCAAACATAAATTGTTTTGTAACAAAAGTTCATATTTATTTTTAAGTTCCAGGAAAACACATTTCAAACTCCCAGGGTGCAACATACAGTAACGGTGGTACATGGAGAAAACAGCTGGTCGTATTGTAATGAAGAATAGGATGTCAACCATGTCGTTGCGGTGTTCTTGGAATATCGACCAGTTATGCTAAAACCCACGAGAAGACAAAGTTATTTGGCTGCACATTATCCCACTTTCATGTCGAGAGGGATGTGAGATGCAAAGTGTTTTTTTTCCTTCATTACTTCCCACCATCACAGAGAGTTTTCTTTGCGTTTGGTTGACATGCTTTCTTCTCTATTCTGGACAAACAGTTTACCGTATCCTATTTCTCTCATGGGGGATTTGAACCATGGCTATGATATCACATATAGTGGTAATTGTTGGATATTAACCAACAACCCCTAAACCCACGGATAGGTGCACGCCCCTGGCCTTCGTTGTATCCAAATGTTGAAGAGGTGTAAACCTGGAAAAATGCTAGAACGAGAAAAATCTGCACACCTGGATTATGACCTCGTTTGTGCTAGCCGGAACCAAATGTTGTGTGTTTCACTTAACTATTACAAGAACATACGGAAACTAGGCTGGTTATAGACCATGTACAAAACTATGTTCAGTGAGGCTAAGTATTCCTGCTCCGTATAGATTTGGACAATATGCTTGTATGCTCGCCAGCGGAACTATGCTGTTCAATCTCATGCGCGTCATATTTACCCATGTACAAATTAGTAATGCCTCATGTGTCGAGGACAAACCCTGCCGCGGCCACCTGGCGCTACAATTCTAGTCGAGCAAAAAAAAGACGACTGAATTCATCTAAAACAAAGAACACCGAAATGACGTCATGCAATCTTTCTTCCGTATCGAGATCTCCCCGCGGGTCGGCGGTGTCGAATCCAATAGGCCTTCGGTGACAGCGATGCAAGACGAAGTTCGGGCGAGGAGCGAGAGAAATGGTGGGGTGCTTGCCGAAGTCCGGGCGAAGAAGCAGCTCCATAAGCTTGTTACTAAAATAAAGTTCACTATTCAACTGTGACAATTGAATCATGAAGACATTTTATGAGTAAATCAAGTAGTTCGTCCAGACCTATTTGAAGACACTCGCTACCAAAAAAGTCAGAACCGAGAGTTACGTGGTGATCACGCTGAAACATATCTAATCGGATTCCATTGTCGTCCCGTCCTCGGTATATCTCTTCCTTGGTCATCGCTCCATTCCCCGCTTGGCCTGAAGAAATTCCGAGCTCAAAACACCGATAAGTAAGGATAACTTGAAACAGAAACAAAGCCCATGAGAAAAAACGAACAAGTGATAAAGAAATCAGAATTAACAAAAGATACGCGCAGAGAAATGGAAGGAAAGGTTTAAAGGCATCTGCAGCAGATATTTTGAGAGTGAGGCATGATAAAATGTATTAGCGGAGAGTGGAGTTCATGAACATACAAAAATTAAAGATTGTAAGAACAAGGGAATGATAGGGAAAACAAAAAGAAGGCGTGCTTTTCAATCACTAGTGAGTCTCTATTTATTACGGTATTTTCTTTCGATCTTCCCACCATAATTTGGGGAACCAATATATTTGGCTTGAATGCCATTGTCCCCGCACTCATCCACTGCGATGGCCTCCCACCCAAAACGACGCTGGGCCAATATCATCACGTGATCGACATGGAAAGTATTTCCTTTTCATATAGATCATTTCTGGTCCATCTTTTCATCAATATGATAGAATGACAGCAAATATTGGGAGCTTCTATCGTAGATGCATCCCCTCCAACCATGAGGAAGATAAAGTTGATGGCGGGCTTCCAGTGAAAATCAAGCTCGTCCAGAACATCCCCATAAGAGGGAAGGTACTGCAATGGATGCATAGATAAATAAATTAGGCTTGTCTATCTCATAAACCTCAAAGAACTTTCAGCCCGTGTGTTCACCTTCAAACTACTAAGAAACATTATCCTATAAAGCTACGCTAATCAAGGTTTAAAAATGAATACCTACCAATAGCTTGTTGTTCTAGCTTACATCAAGACCCTGATCTCCCATGCCCCAAATGATGGGGGCTAAGGAGATTACATCTCATATAATGAAATCAACGTAGACATGCATATGAGAACACGTCTAAAGCACATATTATCCAAGGATGTTCTCATAGACTTCGAATTTACATCTATACTCTTAAGGTGACCCTGATAAATTTAAAGCTTGTCATTATTGAAGAATATATTTTTTTCATTGGCTTCATAAAATTGTGGATTGAGGGTCTTACCACGTGAACAATGGAAAAATTGGAAGTGAAAGATGCTTAGTCGTGAAAATCCAACGCGGTGGGAAACTCACAAGAGGGAAAACGCCATACAAAAGCCAGATTTATGTCTCTAAATGCTTGAACACCTTTTGCAAGATCATATTGAAAAATAAATTACCAATTAAATGATGAGTTTATACTAACTATATTCCACAGATTCAAGCTAAAAATTGGAACACTTTGATGTTTGGCATCCACTAGAAGAAGCCACAATGATATTTAGTGACAAAAAGTTGATATCATGATTTGACACAGATTTTCATGGACATTGTTTTTCATGATGAAAGTGGCAACTTTCATGGTCATATTGCATACCATGAGGTTAATGTGAGTTTTTCAACATTTGTAACATTTGAAAGTTGAAATAAGAATGGCAAGGTGGACCAAGTAAGTGATGGAAATGGAGAATTTCTTCTTATTTGTCCCTTCTAATAATGTGATTTCTATATAAGCCCCTCACTTAGGAATGCCTTGCCAACCTACCATTGTAATGCATTTTAGTTTCCATGGACTCTTACAATTCAACGAGGGATTCGTTTTCTAAGCCAAATGTATCTCATATTTGTTCTTCTTGATGGCTATTACAAGAAAGAGTTATACCCTCATTCTTAGGATCCAAAGCTAGTTCTTGGAACTTTCCCTCATTGAAAAGAGTTTGTATCAGAAAATGGGGTACATGTGTTTCTACTTAGTACTCCATCATATCCCTTTAAGCCTTAATATCATTTTGGAATCACTAAAATACTACATGATGGCGGAAACATTTTCATTATAATTGAGATGAATATCCATTTTTGGTTACACAATCAATTTCCAAGTAACATTGAATGTTTTTACATTCTCTATCCCTTCTTTGTGGATCATCATTGTGTAAGAAAACCATCTCTAGTTGCTTGAAAAAACTCACTACATAAACAACATCATCTCCCACCATGCCTTTTCAAACTGGCAAAGAGCCAAAAATGTTGTGCTTTCTCTAATTCCAACACTCACTTCAACATTGGTAACCACAATGGAAATGTCACATGGCTGTCTTAATACTAGAACAATACATGCAAGATTTTCTCGTTGCCTGAAAAGGTGAGGCCATGAGCTAAAAAAAGAACAGGTTGGCTGTATAGCCTCGAATCAACCATTGTCAAAGGATCGTGATTCCTAATATACCCCCTTTGTGTCGTTGAAAGTTGATAGATATTCCACTTCATGGATGGGTTGTAGCATCTAGTCTACAATGAGGTATAATTGATTGTGCGTGTTTCAATTCACAACACACGTAGTGTATTAGACATGGAAATGTTGGTAACTTCCATAAACGTTTCCTCAATTGTTTTCACCTTCTATTCACGTAAAGGACAATGTATCTTTCACGTATGTTATGAAACTAAAATTGAAACCATTAACCAGAAAGATCATTTAGGAGATGATGGATGTTTTATTGAGTAGAAATATTGATGTCCTAAACGTTACCACGTATTCATGTGCAAATACTAGAAAATTACTTACGTGGCACAAACCTACAAGTAGTGGTGATGTCGTTGTCAAGCATGCTCTCATGATTTGTGCATAAATCTTTCTCTCTTCTCCTATTACTATTGGATTTCTCCCCCACCCCCCTCCCCTGGATGACGAGTGTATAATAGCTGTGTTACAAGATGTACATCACAATGATCATTGATTTTTTTCACGATTTTATCATACACTTAAATGTTTTGAGATGTCCATAAAAAAATATCGCCTACAATCTCCAAACACACTTTCATTATTTGGGGGGGGGGGTTGGATGGGCTCTAGATTTCTCTTTTGTCCAAGTGGATGTACACAGTGTATCTATTTTTTTATAAGACAAAAAAAGTATACTAATGTAATTCAATTCAATGGTATATATTCATCACTATCATCTTGAGTTGTTCATGGACGATTGAAAAGTTTAGGAAAACCACAGTCACTTCATATAGTAGTGGAAACGTTCTGTGGTGGTCACATAGACTAGATACACTAACAAACGATACGTTGCTAAGACACTCGACCATATAAGGGGATTCTCTCAAGGCTATGGTTTTTATCTCCCAAGTATGTCGAGTGCATTAGAAAAATGTATATGAAGGGTGTATGCAATTTGTGTGATGAGGAAAATAAGTACATTTTTGTTTTTGTAGTTGATGGCATACACACTGAAAAAAACCGTCAGCATATCCATTTTGAATGATGGGAGGAAAAAGTAGCGTAATAAACTACATATGACATATCTAGATTTGAAGTTGTTGATAGACATTCATCAACACTTGACTACAATAGAAAACACATCATCACCCAAAAACATAAGTTCATATTTTTTAGCAAAAATACAGAATGAATACAACGATGAACGACATTTTGATGATTTAGTCTACCATCTTGGGGGGGGGTTCATACGGAGCCCAATTTGACCCCCGCCTAAAATGGGTCGAGTGTATAAGTTAAGTGTATCTGAAACGTGTATGCATTTTGTGTGATGAGGAAAAAACCGTACACTCTTGTATTTGTAACTTTGACATGCACAATTGAAAAAACGGTCACCATGTCGTCCGGAGTCTCCACCTTAATGAAGACCATGTGTATTTTGGCTTTGTGTCGGGGCTTGTATTGTGATGACCATGTACTTTTCTCACTAGTTTATTGTACATAAGAGTAGTTTTGTACACGTGTATCACATACATATACTGCATACACTCCCCTAATACACTTTGAAATTTGTGGGGGAGGTGGGAAAGCTTGGTCTTTGGCTGACCCCCTCCACACTGGTAAGGTGTATAAGAAAGTTGTATATGGAAAGGGTGTGTAATATATGCGGTGGAAGCAATCAACAAACAGTAATGTATTGGGTGATGATCACTTACACAAAATCAATAATTATTGATGTTCAAGTATCTCGGATCAATGTCTAAAACAATAAGACTATAAAGAGGGTCGTTGGAGGATCTTCACAAGGTGACTTCTCATGTGGGGCGATAAAGGGGTTTATTGTATTTTGAGAGTTTTGTGGTAGTTTAGTGACATAAAGCCAAATTGGACAGCGCGAGGTCCTCTCCAATGTTGTAGAGTGTATCAATGCTATGTAGTAAGACTAAATAGTACAAAATGAAACATTGTACATAAGTGATTATTTAAACAGGTTAAGTGGGGAGTTTGAGAATCCCCCCAATTATACAAGGGAACCTGTTATCATGGGACCTAGGAGTTCGAGCAAGCAAAAATAAAAAAATCCACAACTCTAGGATTCAAGTGCCAACCGTTTATGGTCCCTCCTAGTTATGGGTGAAGAAATACGCATTTCATTTCCTTATGGTCACAAAAGATGTCATGTATATGTGGAAAGTCATGTCTTTCATATTAAAATTTAAGCAAAGGCTTACAACACCAAACCATGGATATCATTACCCTACTACTTCATGATTTTTTCAAATAAGAAAATTCAATGGCTGTAGACGTGGTTCATTTAAGTGAATAAAAATTTGATTTATTTCAAGTTTGATGAAATTTCTCCTGTCCATTTTGATGATTTCTTATTTTGATTTTGAACAGTTGGTTTTTGCTCTGTCGCTCACGTTTCCATGTGTCGGTGGTTGTCTGAGAGTAGAAATCATGGAATCAAGTTACCATTAGAGGTCATGCGATTTTATTTCGGTTTTTTTCTTGTGAGTTCTGGGTAGAATAAAGATAAGTGAATACATGTTGTGTTTGTTTTCTAGTGCATCATATCCAGCCAGATCTGAATAAATGTTTTTTTCCCCCAAGAGAATCATTTAACAACAAAATCGTGAGGTAGTAAACATGTGTTTTCAACATATATCAAAACTTTTCTACGAAGTTTTCGGTGTTCAAGAATTAACATATATTTATACTTCTATGAGAATATGATTCAAATAGAGTTGTGTGGGAGAATTAACCATTCATGTAGACCATATGTACTGAGTTAAGTTTTTGTATTTTCTTCTTGTTTATTAACAGATTCAGATAAGAAATGAACCACATGGACCATGAAATCAAAACTCAATGATTACACTTTACAATTTCAAAACTCAAATGATATCCATTGAACTACTCCACCATGTAGCTTATGTTGGCGTTGAAGCATTATCTCAAAATTTATACATGGATATTGTGAGTTTTGAAGAAGGGAATTAAATTATTAGATGTGGTTGTATGACATGTCACCAAATGAGGGATAATCCATAGGTGAACATGGATTTATTACTTTATTGTTTTCTGAAAATGACAAGAATAGATTGCATGCGTTTTATGTAGAAATTCCTACATATATTACTCTTCACCTATGTATAAAAAATATATTTCTTTAGAAAAGCACATGGATAATTTGGATATAGTGCACAATGTGAAATGAAATACAAAAGAGGAATGGTGTGGGTTGTATTGGTCGACCTCATAGTACACTTTGGCTATGATATGCTAATTTCCATGGATAACCATCCATCCATAGGAGCCAAATGACAAACCCTCATTTGAACTGGTAGTGACCACTGTTAATGGCTTCATGTATTTTGTTTGGAAATGTATCTTCCATTTCTAAAACATGTGTAGCATGTTGAGGTGGAGATCTCATCATTGTCACCAATAGCTCTAATATTGATGGAGGAATATATGGAAATGGTGTTTATGTAGGATAAACAAGGCTCACTTTGTTGTATGTTTATGAAAACATGTTAGGAAAAGCAAGGTTTTTATGGATAACGTAAATGTGAGGAAATCTTTATAGGAGAAAGAATATCCTGTCACTTAATGTGTTTTTCAAAAGCTGAACCAAGTTGTTTCAAGTTGATAGTACATTAGAGTTCAAAGAAAAATATCCATGCACATTGACATCATAATGTGATTTTCCATCTAAATGCATGGTTTGACCATTTGGCATGGTGAGCCTCAATTTTTGCATTGTGCATGCACAAATAGCTGATGCGACCTTGTTGCTTTTATATTGTTGGTTGTATTTCCCAATGAAAGCTTTAAATATGCCATGATTTTGAATTGTGGAAACGCACAAAACATGTTTTGCAAGAAGAAGTAGATTTGATTGCATGGGCTTAGAAATAGACATGTGATGTGCCGATGGTTGTTTGAAGGCTCTTCGGAGTGTTCTAGATGACGTTGATGTTTATAACATTCTTAGAGTTGATGGACTTCTTTCCATCATGGTTTGATATGACGTGTTCCTTGAAGAAGTTGGATTTAGTAAGAATTAATTCTCCACTTTTGAAGTGAGTGCCACACTCAAAAGATCCGTGGAAACCCCTCTATGCATGTCCTTGCTCACGACAAAAATGTATGGAAAGACCCTCTTACATTGAATATCGTCTAGAATGTTTATATAAAACGTGAGTTTTCAGTCAAGTTATGCAATATTACAATCATTTTGTACAAGAAATCCATGATAGGTTATTTTTCAACCACCAACATCATCTTCAAATGAGGCAATTATCTGGTTTTATCTCTTCATATTAAACAAGGAGGAGAATCTAGCATTGACATGTAGATGGTGATGATAGTTTCTTTTCAACCAGAAATTGGGACGACCTCTTGATTTACTAGAGAAAATGAATGCCCCATTTAAAAATGATGAATAATCTGTACGAGTTTCATCCTAAAGAAATTTCAATCCAATCATATCCAAAATTTGGCCTCACGTGTACATAGTAGTATCATAAAAGTGTTTGATATATCAATTACTAATTCACATAACGCGAAACATTCAGTGGTGCCACGTTTGAACATGTAGAACTAGGCATGTTTCTCAAGTTATTTAGTGAACGTTAATGATTGTGCCACGTTTTTCACAATTCCATATAATGTTGTTTGAAAATGAAAGTTTCTCTATTAAAACTCAAACAAAGTGCAAATTTGGTAATCACATCCCCATCATGATTAGTAAATATAATACTAGAGGGTTCTGAAGAGTTGTGTTAGGTCCTGTGACAGACATAAAGCAACTATAAATTATGCAAGACAGGAGTTTTGTAAGTCGAAATCTCCTATTACTATGAAACAGATAAAATAGAAGTGTTGAAAATTTTCTTAAGGTGATCTTGTAGCTATTCAATTTTGTAGGTACACATTCATAAGAATACAATATGTGCAAAACCCATTTATTGAGACTTGAATAAGCTATTCTGACATTCATTTCAACTAAAAATGTGATTCATTTGATTTTGGGAAAATCATCAACATCTGTTCTTATAACCTCATTGATCTTCTTGTTTGTTCTACCAAAACGAGTTGTGTCCATTTCCTCAAGTTTTGAGAGTTTCCTAAGATGCATGTTTGATGTAATTCATTACTCCCAGTCCACCACTATTATACCACAAACCACCTCTCAATTTTGAGACTTCTGACCTTTGTTGAGTCCTGATCATCATAAATGTATCTCTTCACCATTCGAAATTATCCATGGTCTTCCATTGTATTTTTACTATTTATCCTTCTAACGTTTGCAGCCAAAATCCACGTTGCAATCCCTCCAACATAACCAAATTCTTCTTTTATCATCATCATCAATGTGCATGAAAGGAAAAAGAACAATTTGAAAAATTATTTTTTTGTGTCATGATGTGATGTAAACACTTTTGATTACGCTTTCATGCATGTAGTTTGCATGAGGTTAAGAAGATATATTCTTTCTCACTCTTTTGAGACCCTAAGAAAGCGTATTGGAGAGGAAGGCAATGTCCCTCACAATTGTCATGCCTAGCCTACCCACCTGAATCGGGAGCCACGCTTCTTACTGAGTATGGTTCATTGCTTGATGAGCTCCATTCCTTACACCTGATCGAGCCGTAGCAAGCAACATTGGCATTTTCCCACCTTTTTGTCAAACTGAAGCAGCCAACTTGTCCACCATGCAGAAAGGGGTGTCAACTGAATGAGATGTTGCAGTTTGTATATGGTGCAATCCTTTAAGATGGATAGATAGATGAATCTCATTCAATGATATGTGACTTTTACATATGAAATCAAGTCAATATTTCTCCAAAAGAGTGAAATTTGTATAAACAAAATCCACCTGGACACAAGCACATACTATATACTCTGAAACATGGACATGAACTATTAATATCTTTCAGGTTTGAAAGATGGATAGGTAGATAGATAGATAGATAGATAGATAGATATATAGATATAAATATAGATAAATAGATGAGTAGATAGAAAGGTAGATAAATAGATAGATAGGTTGATAGACATAGATAAATAGATTAGGTAGATAGGTAGATAGATAAGTAGATATATAGGTAGATAGATAGATGGATACATCAATAGATGTATGCATGGATGGATAGGGGGCTAGGTGGCTAGATTGATGGATTGATGGAATGATATATCGTAAGATATATTGGTAGGTTAAAACAAAGGATATACAGAGAGAATTTTAAATAGATAGAGAGGCCAATCGCATTCAATGAACTATGAGCTTAACATGTGATATAAAAAGTCCAAGCTCTTTTGAAGAGTGGAATGAGTAGAAATAAAAGACATATGGAAACAAGAAAATACTGTGTATTTGGAAACATAGACTTGAAATCTAAATTACCATCATGACAATCTCATCGCACCAATCTACCCCCACTCAAAAAGTCACATGTCCATCACACATGGTGTGGCATCTCCCCTAAACATAACTCTCCACGTCTAGTAATGTCTTGGTCAAGAGAAGTGTCATTCCCCTGCTCTATCGCCCGATGTCGCAACTGTTGTCTCTTTATCTACTAGAGGGCCATTGCCATGGGTTA
>SZWC01000894.1:248293-273293 GCA_023375785.1 Penium margaritaceum | reverse complement strand
AAGGAGAGCTCTAGAGCATAGACCATTCTACATCAAGTGGTACATGCATGACTGAACATTGCATCAATTACCACATGCATGACTCAGCAACTGCATCATCTACTATATGTACCACTTAGCAGTTGCATGCAGAGCTAAGAGTGGCGACTGTCATTTGTCAGTGGCAACATGCCTGACTAAGTAGCTTGGACCAAGGCCAAGTTGCTAACCTATTGGAATCTTTCATGAGGAGGACGTTCCGTGCCTTGGATCGAAAAGATTCCTTCAGGAGGAAGCTACGAATTTGCTGTAGGATGTTTCCTCTCGGCACAGACCAACTGATCAACTTGCCAAGATTCCACTATATAAGGAAACTCAATTGAGTCAATCCAGTATGTAGCGTACTGACCATTTTTAGGGTTAAAAATGGTCCTTAAATAATCATCGGTTGCTTCGGGTACTCAAGAATCAAGTTTCGAGGAGCCAAAATCTCGGAAAATATATAATGGGCTAGAGTCTGGTTCGACTCTAACCTAGAAAATAGTCCTTGGTCAGATTCGAGGCGAATGGATTGTCGTGTTGGAAAATCCATAGCGTCACTCCTCCACTCCTAGAATGATGCTAGGGTCCTGTTTCTAGCGTGGCAATGCAACGTGGAAGAAGTAGGATTAGGTTGCATGTTTACAAATATGCCCTATGACGACTACGTCCATTTGTGGCGCGGTTCGACTTAGCCAAAATGGCTGAGGCGACCATTTGCTCACTATCCAGAGACGACTATTCTGAGGGCCTACATTTTGGTTCTACAGTTAGTCACAAAACGGACACTTCCGTTACATTGGCATTAGCGCCAAACGCTTCCGCGAGAGAGAGACCAGAAAAAAAGGTGCCGGCTACGTATGGCCGTCAGATTCGCGAAATCGACGGACAGCATCAGCTGACGACGTAGCTCATTGTAAAAGAAAAAGTTTGGACCGTTCGTTCAAACGCCGCCCGATCGTGGAACGAGTGAGGGCTCCCCAGTAAAGCCCCGTCGACAAGCCGAGAGCTTGTTCGAAGAGTCTCGACGGGTCGACGAGCCGAAAGCTCAACCTCCCCCCCCCAAAAAAACATGGTTCCCTGAAGGAAACGCGGCCCAACCGGCGACGAGTTCGCTCGACAACGAGCTCAAGTGGAAACGCCGCCCAACGTTAGAAGGAAAGGAGCGAGGCTCTCCCTCCCCACACGACCATGGCGGCCATGGCGCCGATAGCGCCGAAGGGGGAGGATGGAGGCCAAACCCCTCCCCCCCCGTCCATAGCCCCGCCGGTGTGGAAGGGGGGAGCAGAGACGTTCTCTCCCTCCTCCCTCTCTCACTCCAGCTGACGACCCACGGGGGAGGAGAGGGAGCGTTCTCCCTCCTCCTCCCCCCTCTCATTGTAGAGCCGACGGGAGGAGACGGGAGCGAACCTCCCTCCCCCCCAGGTGGGCCGACAGCCCAAGCGGGAGGAGAGGGGCCGTTCCCCTCCCCCTCCCCCCCCCAAAACCTGACGTGGGCTAACGGCCCACGGGGGAAGAGAGGGAGCGTTTCCCCCTTCCCCCCCCTCATACGGGCCGACGGCCCAAGAGGGAGTAGAGGGGGCATCTCCCCCTTCCCCCCCCCCCAATCTGACGTGGGCCGATGGCCCTTGGGGGAGAAGAGGGGACGTCTGCCCCTTCTCTCCCTCCTCAAGTTGCCGACGAGCAATGGGGGAGAAGAGGGAAGCCTTTCTCCCCCCCTCTCCCCCGCGAGGGCCGATAGCCCAAGAAGGCGAAGAGGAGGTGATCCTCCCTCTCCTCCCCCTCTCATAAGGGCCGATATCCCAAGGGGGGAGGTAGGGGGCGTCCCTCCCTCTTCCCCCCTCACAAGGGCTCCCAGCCCAAGAAGGAAGGAGGGTGGGAAGCTCCCTCCCTCCTCCACTCGTCGGCAAAGTGGATTGGCCCCGCAGAGACAATTGCTGCGTTTGAGTATATGCTTGTGCCATGAGCAGACATGTGCAAGTAGCGCAATCGACAGTGGTAGCAGTTACTTGGGGAGAGGTTGTTGGATCGATTCTAGTTCATGTTTGCCTTTTTTGCCCCAGGCCTGATGGCAGACCCACGGAAACGAAGACAACATGGTCAGTTGAACCCGGTTTTTACCGCCGTAAAAAGCAGCAAGGAGCTTCGTCTCAGCTCTAAAATATTTTGAGAATTTCTCAAATATTGTTTTAAATATATTTTCCTGCTTATGGAAAATGGGAAGACCGATAGTTTTCCCGACGCACCACCGGATGACGCTAGGAGGATTCTAAGCATGAGAAAGAAAAAAGGGAAGGCACTCGATGTGCTGAAATTTTATTCGTTTTCATAAATCCTCAAGTTGAGGAGTTATATGTTAACCGTTTTCAAGAATGTTTGGAACGGTTAAAACTTTTGTGGTCAAACCCAAGTATGTGGTCAAGTTGACCATTGGTTTTGAAAAGTGTAAAGCTCTGGTTGAGCTCTTCCAAAAATCAGTAGTTCTGATTTTCTGCTTCTTTTCCATTTCGAAGCACAAAAGGAGGAAAACCGTCAGGTTTGCATGTCCTTGACGGAATTCACTTGGAAATGTTTCAAGACAAGAAATTTAGTACCGAATATGCCTAAATTTTCCTGGATTAACCTAAAAGTTTGATTTTTTTTGTGAGAAAACCCGAAAGGGCTGATCTTTCAAAGCCACGACATGGCTCAACGCGGGTCGTAGATGCGCTAAACAATTCTATTTGCGCATAAGAGCCACTACGACACCAGATTGTTTAACCACAACGGTGACGTACATCGAGACAAATTCTCGATTTGAAATAACGTAACGAAAGCACCATGCGTGCTGTGGCCACTCGACAACTCACCTACTTGCAGTACCGATGCAAAATGTGCAAAGAGCACAAAACAAGTGTCGCTTGCATGGTTACACGGGCGTCAACCACATCATCGACGTTAGTGTTGATAGCACTATGGGCTACATCACAAGTGCTGGTTGAAGAAATGTCTGCGTGTCGAACACAACACTGAAAAGTGCTAGTTACGCTTCAATCACGAATGCCGAAAGCATCCGTCATGCTAGTGCCGACCGCACTACTCATAGTCTACGCATATATGACCAAAATGAATGCCGATTGCGTATCCACGTGGGTGTCGATTGCACTAAGGATGCTGGGTAAGCCATTCGTGAGTGGATTTCGACAAAACAAGAATTTGAGTGCCGATCGCACTCAACACACACGCGATGGTCAAAACCCACACAAGATGGTCGATTGACAAGTGCCGGTTGCACCTGGAACATGACCAACATAAAAAATGCAATCATAGCATTCACGCGAGTGCCGAATGTACTATAACCATGATTTTGAATGCATGGCTAATGAGTTCTTTGATTAAAATGATGACAAGAGTACCGAATGCGCCGTTGTCATGAACACCACTTACACAATTGACAAAAGCTACGAGCTGCACTTTTTTCATGGGTGTCGAATGCACCACTGATGCGAGTGTCGAATGCACTATGTCCGTGAGTTCTGGTTGGACTAGCTATGCTAGTGTCGATGGTACAACACATGCTATTAGATGCTGATTGCATCAATAACATGGGTGACGATCGCACCCAGTTTCATCCACTAGAAAGAGCTAGCCAACACTTTAGTTAGTCGTGCCACCTTGTAGTAGACCACCAACTGAAAGAATACGATCTATGCGCGGCGTGGTTCTATGGACGAGTGCGTCGAGCATGTTAATTGAAGGGCCAAAACCACGTCAGCTGCCATTTGCAAGGCATCTCGACGAAATCGAGGATGGTCATATTGTTGAATTATTCAAACAGAGAATCGACAGGTATGTCCAAAAACAATCATGGATTGATGTGGTGATCAGATGTATGCCCGAACGGCGTAACAAAATCACAGAGATCTCGATCGTCGCCGACAGTGATGACCATTGGAAGTTAGAAACTTCACCCTGCCGGTAGGAGTTTGGGAAGGCACTTCCGAAAGAAGTACGATGTACATTTTACCGGATAAATGACATGTGTGAAGAGGACGATCCCCTCAGATTTGGACCATGCTAAAGGTTCACGAACTCCTCCGTGTCCATAAATGGAATGTGCTACATAAGCCCAGTCGGTTGAGCACATGTTACAGAATAGGCACGACTTGCATGACCACAAGGGGTCAGCGGGCATGACCAAGTACCAGAAACAACACACATTCCAATGGATCATGGTATGTGATTCATGTCCTTGTACTTCAGTTGTGTGAAGTAAGGTACACGGCATGCGTGGAAATTGTTCACGACATGCATAGGAACCTTATCCACCAACTGTTGGTGCGTCAATCACGACATCAAGTTATGGATAAGTTAGACGGACAAATGATCACAACGGTTTTGTGGAATTTGAACAAGCTGATACTTTGGACACAAATGGCGACACTATTTCACCAAACAAGTGGCTTGGTAAGCACATGACGTGTTCTACAACAGTCGCACGTCCCATTGTGCTAGAATGTTCAAAGGAAAATGCAATCGATTCATGACCAAGCCCGTTTCATGACTACAGTCTTAGATGTGAAACATACCTGTTGTGTTAGCACGCCAACTTCAATCCTCGAAGATTGACATCACGCTGTCTGTACACAGTGTGTGCAAGATGCATCAGTACCTTTTGGAGGTTCTGTGCATCATTAGTCATGGCCAATACGGACATCGGTCCATGATTGAACGTGTCAAGGAGAACATCCCTGAATCAATACTCAATGGCGAAACCATTAACACCCTCTAATTCGGTGAGTGATGGATACAAATCGGTGTACCCGATTGGTACCGACGATAAATTAGTACATAAGTGTACTCACAACCCTGTTCAGAAGACAATGATTCTTGTCAATGGGGGTTGTAATTGCGCATGAGAGGGGCAGAGACTCTTCGATGGGTCCTTCATGATTTGAGACGTCGCAGTACGGTGGTCAAAGATTACAAGAGTCAAAACTGGCGTATGACAAGATTGACCGAATGTCAGAAGTGAACGAATTTTAAGGCGACAACTTCAATCTATTTTCACTTGGTGACTCAACATGTCATGGACATTGATAAACAAAATTATATGAACCAACGTCGATGACATAAATTAGTCCACAGTTTTGTGAACATCCATTTCAGAGAAAATGAGCGACACTCATTCTCTCCTTAATGGTTGTGAACCGAGGGGCGCCCGGCGTGACGGTCACACGCCGAGCCCTTGGGATAAACCTCCCAACCCTCGAACCCTTGGTGTGTGGGCCCAACCTTGAGATGTCGCATGGCCGTCTCCTAGCAGAAAGACCGCTGCTAGTGACCGAGGTTCCCGCCGTGCGACTCCCGGCGGCGTTTGCACCAAGGTGCGCTGCGGAAGACTTGTAGGATCGAATGGACGTGTGCAAGGCAATGCTTGGAACACAAGCAGAGTTTGGCAAGGAATGAATCCTTTAGAATTGATGGATCAGTACAAGGCAATATACAGAGTCTCTCGGTAAGATTTGCATGCCTAGAACAACCCCTAGGCTTCCTTAAATACCAACCCCAATGAGCCAACCGAAAGCTCCTCGGTACTCCAAAGCCCTCTAACGAGGAGCATTCATGCAAATAACACATGAATCATGTAGTGCGCACCAAGAGCTTTCCAACGCACCAAAGAACGCCTCAATCTGTGAAGAAACGGCAAAGTTATGGCCGTTTGAGTGCTCCACGCGTGACGGCAGCTGGCGGCACCGCCAGCGTGGGTCACGGCCGCCCGAAGCGCCCTTGCTTGCGAATGTAGCTCCAACCGCCATCCAGAAGCGCCCATGGACCCCAATGAACCTTGTCTCATTGGCTAAGCATCCATCCCGGGGCGCTTCAGCTGTAGTGGGCAAGAAAGTTGCTCCGCCGTGCTCGGGGTCAAACTGGTACGTCTCGTGTTTTCTGGAGGTGCTCCTCCTACCTTTGCACGGCCGTATCTTTCTCGTCCCTGCATCAAATGACCCGGTTCTTGGGTCGATTTCGTACGGTTTTCCACGTAGAGTACAATGGAAGCATCAAAATATGCATCTGACTTCAGCATGATGACGTAATCACCGCCTCGACCGGCGGCTCCTATAACATCACCCCCCCCCTCCGAGGGCGCACCGTCCCGGTGCGCTCCTGGTACGCTCGGAGGACCGTGTTGACAGCACCACCCCTTTGGAAATCGGCTTTGAGGATCCAGAAGTTGTGCTCAGGCCCATAGCCAAGCCATTGCACCAGGTAGTGCCACCCGTTACCGCGCCGACGGTGCCCGAGAATCTTCTCCACCTCATACTCTTCTTCATCCTCCACCAAGACCGGTGGAGGACGAGCCTATCCCCGCGCCGCAAACTGTGCATCCGGCTCCTTGTAGGCCCTGAGAAGAGAAGCGTGGAACACGGGATGGATCCTATTGTGGTTCGGAAGCTCCAACTCGTAGCTCACCGCGGACCGCTTCTCCTTGACCGGAAAAGGACCCACCCACCGAGGCTTGAACTTGTCGTTGCCCACCCTTGCCAGCTACAGGTTCCGCGTGCTCAGCAGCACCTGTTGTCCCACCGAGAACTCCTCTTCTGTCCAGTGCTTGTCCGCTTGCCGCTTCATCTGCTGATGTACCTTGTGTAGCGCCTCGCGTACATCGCGCCACACCTTTATGAATTCACTCGTAAACTACTACACCGCGGGTAGGTCCGACCCCGTTGCCATGTCTGAGGGACATGCAGGCTGCACCCCATACACTTCCTCAAAGGGAGACAGCCCCGTAGAGGCATGCACTGCTGAATTATAGGCAAACTCAGCCACCGGGAGCTTGCATTCCTATCCCTTGCCATCCGGCTCCAAGATCCCCTGCAGTAGCTGCTCCATGGTCTGATTGGTGCGCTCAGTTTGGCCATCCGTTTGGGGATTGTAGGCCGATGAAAGAGTCACATAGGTGCCCAGCTTCTTGAAGAGTTCCTCCCAAAACCAGGAGGTGAAGCGCGGGTCGCGGTCCGAGACCATGCATTTCGGCACCCCGTGAAGTTTGATGACATGTTGCAATAGGAGTTGAGCCGTTTCCGCTGCCATGACCTTCTCCACACATGGGATAAAGTGCGCCATCTTGCTGTACCGGTCCACCACCACCAGCACCATGGTGTTGCCCGTTGCACCCCGTGGAAGACCCCCCACAAAGTCTAGTGAGATGTCCGTCCGCGGGCGTTCCGGCACCGGTAGCGGCTGTAGCTCTCCTGGCGCCCGTGCCCTCTATGACTTGATTCTTTCACACGTGTCACAACTGCTCACATGCTCCTTGTAATCTACTCCCATCTTCGCCCACCAATATTGGCACGCAAACATCTTGAACTTCTTGTCGTGGCCAAAATGACCACTATAGTGTGAGTCGTGTGCCTCCTCTAGCAACGCTCGTCGCAAAGACGCACTCCGCGACACCACAATCTGGTTCCCCTTCTCACGCCATCAATACTGGCCATCCCATTTGCACCCCTTCACCGTACTTCCGGCAAAGTCCTTGTCCTCCGCATACCCGTGTGTAAATAGGTTGCTGATGATTGGAGATCCCGCCAGCACCGTGATCGCATGCACGCCCAGGCCCGAGCGATGCGAAAGCGGATCCGCTGGGTTGATCCTTCCTGGTTTGTACTGGATCTTGTAGTTGAAGCCGCTCTGTAGCAACTCCATCCACCGTGCTTGACGATGACTCAGGTTCGGTTGCGACTTGAGGTACTTGAGCGCGTAGTGGTCCGTGTGCACCACACACCGCCGCGCCTCAAGGTAACACCTCCATTACTTGAAGGCCTGGACCACCGCGAGCATCTCCTTCTTGTGGATTGGGTAGTTGAGGTCAGCCCCTTTCAGTGTCTTGGTGTAGTACGCAATGGGCTGCAACCCCTTCCCTTGGTCCCGCATCAGCACCCCGCCGATCGCATAGTCGCTTGCGTCCATCGCAAACACGTATTCCTTTCTCGTGTCCGGATGCACCAACACCGGGGCTTGACACATGGCAGCCTTCATTGCACCAAAGGCTTTCCCCTCCCTCGCACCCCACTCCCATTGCCGTCCCTTCTTGAGCAAGTCTGTCAAGGGTGCTCCCATTGCCGCGTGCCCCCGGAAAAACCCACGCCAGAAAAGCCTGGATGTCATGCACGCACGCCGGCTCTGGCCACTCCTTTACTGCTTCCACCTTTTTTGGGTCCATGCGGATTCCCCTCACGCTGACAATGTGCTCGAGGAACTCTACCCCCTGCTTCAGGAATTCACACTTGCTGAGTTTGGAAAATAGCCATTCCTTTCTCAGAACTTTCATCACCGTCCGCAGGTACTCTTGGTGCTCCTCCATCATCCGCGAGTAGACAAGGATGTCGTCGAGGAAGACGACCACGAACTGGTCCAAGTAGGGATGGAATACCCGGTTCATCAGCGCCATGAACGTAGCAGGAGCATTTGTTAGCGCGAAAGGCATCACGAGATACTCGAAGTGTCCATAACGCATCCGAAACGCGGTTTTTTCCACATCCTCCTCCGTAATGCGGATTTGGTGGTACCCCGACCTTAGGTCCAGTTTGCTAAAGACGCGTACGCCGCGTAGCTGGTCGAACAGCTCCTCGGCCCACGGCAACGGGTAGCGGTTCTTCACCTTGATATTGTTGAGCACCCGGTAGTCCACGCACACCCCCAGCTCTCCTAATGTCTCCTTGACGAACAGCACCAGCACTACATACAAAGACACTGACGGCCGAATGAAGCCTTGGTCCACCAACTCCCCCAACTGCTTCTTGAGCTCCGCAAGCTCCGTGTTGCTCATGCGGTTGTAAGACCGCACCGTTGGTCACGACCCTGGCACCACCTCGATTTTGTGGTCAATATCGCGTTGTGGCGGCAGCCCCTTCGGTGCTGCCGAAGGGGCTGCCGCCACAAGGAAAAACGTCAGCAAACTCCTTGAGCACCTCTCGAACACCAGGAGGCAACTCTGGAGCTCTTGCGCCTTCCCCCAACTGCCCTTCCACTGCTTTGACCGCTGCAACATGCTGCTCTGCTGCTTGTTTTGGATGAACCCATGCCAAGTAAACCTGGCCACCCTTGCGCTCGCATCGCTTGAGTTGTTGCAAGTTGATGACGCGCAGCTGCTTCTTTGCTTCCGCCACTTCCGACTCCTTCCCCTCACCCCGCCACAAAGGCAAAGTGATATTTTTTCCGTCCGCCTTCACGACCACCTGGTTGCACCTCCAATCCACCTTCGGATTCCAGGCGTGCAACCAATCCTGGTCGATCAAACAGTCCTAATCATCCATAGGGCAAGTGTGGAACTCCATGTCACACACCAACTCACCCATACGGACTTTGTGCTTGACGAGAGGCTTGCCGCACTCCACCACTCCGGACACCTGCCGCGCCTTGGCCGATGTCTTCGGCTACCGTGCGAGTTCCAACCTCGTCGCCAACCTATCGTTGAAAAAGCAATGACTCGCGCTGCTGTCTAGCAACCCACGTAGCTTCCTCCAACCAATGAAACTTCCCTCCAGAATCTCAAGAATAAGCTCTAAGATGATCCCTAGAAACTGCCGGGTCTCACCTTCATTCGGCAACAACACTTGAGGCAACTCCTTAATTGGCAAAAGCATTTCAGGGCTGGTACTGTCCCTTGCAAATGAAATACTTGCAGCAGTAAGTCGTCCCCTCTTCATTGCTGTTGCCCGTTTCCCTGCTGTGCCTTGCGCTTGGGGCAATCTCGCTTGCAATGACCCTCCTCACCACAAGCCCACCACTTGCCTCTCGGTCCTTGTTGTCCGCCCGCGCCCCGCTGTCCGGATTGGATTGCATCCACCTCCATGGGCACAGCCTGACCCGACTGCTCCACCCTTGGTTGTGTTGCATAGGTGGTCCTGCGCGCATTGTAGCTTACCGCGTCGATGCGCTCCGCCGCCGAGACCAACTCCGCAAAGGTCCGCAACCCGAGCACCGCAAGTTTGCATTAAACGTGCGGCTTCAGGCCGTCATGGTAGCGGTCGTACACCTTTGCATCCAAGAGGTCGTCAATCTGCGCCGCCAAGGCCATGAAGCATGCAGTGTAGTCTTGGAACGATCCGCCTTGCTTGACGTGCTTGATCTTGTGACGTGCGACTCGGTTGCCATTGAGGAGGTCGAAACGCGCCTGGAGCATCGTCTCGAATTGCTCACACATCTCTGGCTTCTCTGTCAACGCCCGCGCACCAAGCTGCACTTCCCGCCCCAACGGTAGACTAAGCAATGGCTAAAGCCGCGCCCCGGCCCCCAGCCCATCCGGCAATCCATCGGCGTTCCGCTGGCAAAATGTCGACCACCACTGCAGCACCTTTCCCCGGAGCAGCGTAGGAGCATACTCCAGCCTCATGGCATCTTCTGCCACGCGAATGCCCAATGCCTTAAAATTCGAGTTCACCGTGAAGAGCCACTCCCTTGCACTGCCCTTGCCGGTGTAGAACTCCGGCTCCTTCAGCTTGGGCCGCCGTAAGGCAGGTGTGTATGCCAATGCGACACCCCCGAACGCACTGCTTTCTTGGCCGACGTACCTTGACTCAACCTCCGCCCGCAGCTACTGGTTCTCTTGACGCAATTTGTCAAGAGCACGCCGGTTCTCCTCCATGAGGTAGGCCGTGTCGTATGCCGCTGCCGCCATGGTTCCGGTTGTGACGAAAGATTTCCGGCAAAACGCAGTTGTGGCAGATCTGCTGCCTCTCTTGGGTCCGTGCAAAGCCGAGTGAACGTCCACGTGCTCTGATACCAAATGTGAACCGAAGGGTGCCCGGCGTGATGGTCACACGCTAAGCCCTTGGGATAAACCTCCCAACCCTTGACCCCTTGGTGTGTGGGCCCACCCTTGAGATGTTGCACGGCCCTCTCCTAGCAGCAAGACCGCTGCTAGTGACCGAGGTTCCCGCCGTGCGACTCTCCCGGCGGCGTCTACACCAAGGTGCGCTGCGGAAGACTTGTAGGATCGAATGAATGTGTGTGAGGCAATGCTTGGAACACAAGCAAAGTTGGGCAAGGAATGAATCCTTTAGACTTGATGGATCAGTACAAGGCAATGTACAGAGTCTCTGGGTAAGATTGGCATGCCTAGAACAACCCCTAGGCTTCCTTATGTACCAGACCCTATGAGCCTGCCGAAAGCTCCTCGGCACTTTAATCCCTCTACCAAGGAGCATTCATACAAATAACACATGAATCATGTAGTGCGCACCACGAGCTTTCCAATGCACCAAAGAACGCCTCAATCCATGAAGAAACGGCTAAATTATGGCCGTTTGAGTGCTCCACGCGTGACGGCTTCAGCATGATGACATAATCACCACCTCGACCGGCGGCTCCCATAACAATGGTACTCAAGAGAACTATGACGATCTCATAGATTGCCAGAATCCAAATACGACCTAGTTGGGATCACGTCAAGGTCTAGGTTTTGAAGTTCAAAACTTATGACTATAGAGACGATGTATGAGCCGACAGCTTTATACAAACAGTGTATTAGCACCTATATCTTGGTGGTCCGACCGACCACACGAGTCATAATCAACACTGAGGCAAAATAAGTGACTAATGTGTCAAAAGTATTGATGTGAAATGACTCTTCAAGATAGGTCTTGAGAAACAATATTTCTCATCAGATTCTTTTGATGTTTTGAGAAACGTCTCAAAGTTAAGGCCATCGTGACACGGTACACTAGTTGTGTACGTCACGCTCTTCAAACATGACACATATGGAGTCTGATCATACCAAAGGCATGGTGTAGCACCGCCTATCCAATTTGTTGTAACAAAACCAATCTATGAGAGAGAGCATAGCGATTACGGTGTAGTCAAACCATGCTTCCCTGACCCGGAAGGTCATGGTAAAGTAAATGAACTCCCTTGGCTCTGGGGATGGTTCAATTGAAGTACATTGCCAAATGCAAGTACAATATGTTTTGGATGTCGATGCGGAGGTATCCACAACGATAGTTGTTTGTCGGATGTCTTCGATGAGGGCAATCCGTTCTACAAGTGCCTTGGGTGAGGCATATGGAAAACAATCTGTCGAGTGGAAGTATTGAATGTACACATCAGAAGATGTTGAAACAACATGTTTTGTTGTGACTTGACAAGCACAATCCGTGACGGGTTCCTGAATGGAACCTTAGGAACTCATGACATGAGCAAAGAAAGACTTTGGAACTAATTGTTCCAGGATATTTGGATGTGATTTGGATGTGTTCAACACAATCACATGGAATCGACACCCAAAAGGTGTTGTTCCAACTTGTACCGCAATGATTGTGATCACGGTACACCCGTTTGGTGAATACCGTATGATGAACACTTCATTCGTGGATAGAATCCATGGTTGAGATTGGTCATCTTAGGGAACCTAGGTCAAAAGCAATGTGCTTTTGACAATGACAAGAGCGGCAGCCTACGGTACCCATTTCAGATAGAGATGAGGAGATGATGGTTGAGACCAAGATCACCTAGGTCGGAGCATTGCCGTGTTCAATGATGGACTTAAACAGCAAGTGCGCATGCCAAACGACCAATGCCGCCTCCTTCAAAGATGAGTGCAATCTTTGAAAGGGAAAATAAGTGTGCTCAGCAACCCTGGCTTAGGGCCTTGGTGCCTCCCAACCCTAAGATGGAGCTAGCATGAGAGTTGCATGGGTTTAGTGGAGCTTGGTTGAGTTCAGCCAGCCTATCCACAGTTGCTGAGAGAGGTCTCGTGTACCTTCGCATGGTCATGAACACGTGGTTGCGACCCGAGAGGACTGATGTCCAGCTACTACATTGCAAGTATTAACAATGTTGCATGGAGGTACCACCTTGGCAACATTTCCTCTGAAGAGATCATGTGTGAACGACATGGGAAGTGTTGTGTGGAGCTCGACAGTTTTCGTGGGAACGCCCGGTTAATTGGTTGTAAGGATACTCCTTGCAAAGGGGGAGGAGGCGTCACCACAACAACTTGTTGAACACGTACCACACGGAATGTGGGAAAATTCATCCTATGTACTCTCTTTTAAACTGGCATGACATTGTTGACAACGTACATCCCAAAAGGCATTGACTATGCCATCGACTCACACACGTACGATGAGTCTGGTGAAGACTCATCAACACTTGTGAAGAACGTACAAGGATTGTACGTGTTTCATCTTGGTAAGAGCCAAGGATCACGTGATCAACAGTCGATGTTGTACGATAATGACCATAATGACAAAAAACCACACGTGTGTGGTTGATTGTGCGTGAACGTGACGCAACCGTGTTGCGGATGACAAGAGTTCACACGTGTGATCTTGTTTGCACTTCTTGTTGTATGGTTTGCATGTTAAAGTACGCGATGATCAAACCTCCGTGAGCAAACATGAACCGGGACGGTTCGAAACAAAGGGGGAGGAATGTAGCGTACGGACCATTTTTTGGGTTAAAAATGGTCGCTAAATAATCATCGGGTGCTTTGGGTACTCGAGACTCAAGTTTCGAGGAGCTAAAAGCCCGGAAAAATATAATGGGTTAGAGTCTGGTTCGACTATAGCGTAGAAAATAGTCCTTGATCGGATTCGAGGCGAAAGGAGTTTCGTGATGAAAGATCCATCGCGTCACTCCTCCTCCACTCCTACAATGACGCTAGGGTCCTGTTTCCAGCGTGGCAATGCCATGTGGAAGAAGTAGGATTAGTTTGCATGTTTACAAATATGCCCTATGATGACTACGTCCATTTGTGGCATGGTTCGTCTCAGCCAAAATGGCTGAGGCGACCATTTGCTCACTATCAAGAGACGACTATTCTGAGGGCCTATGTTTTGGTTGTACAGTTAGTCAAAAAATGGACCACTTCCGTTACATAGTAACTCTAGAAGGAATTCCAATAATTCCATGCAACAACTCAACAGTTGCACCAACATTCCACCTGTGCCAGACAATGCCTCAGACTAAGACTTTACTGATGCTCTCTCACCTAACAACCCATGAAAGCATGGAAGCCTTCTCCTAGTCTAGGTTGGTGGATGCCCTCATCTACATAGAGGCTTGACTACTTAGAAGAGGTGGCCTGAATACGTTTAAGAGTGAAGAGCAGCCTTGCTAAAGCTGCCTCTATAGACCTTGCTCATCTTCGAGCCAGGAGCTGTGTCTAGGCGTTGAGCCGAGATTTAGATTCTATAATCAGCTCTACAATATACTATTAATCTAGTCTGAATGGACTCTGTTAAAGTTCCCCTCTGTCCACCTTGTTAGCCTGGCAGCACCTTGCCAGCTTGACTACGAGGGTCCAAAGTTTTGTGACGACCCAATGAGTCTGATAGTGGTTGCTAGCATTAAGAGGAGGCTGCCCTGACAGCTTGGAGGCAATTTCATATAAAAGCATGGTGCCCGTGCTAAGACCCTTGTAATGATGTTGAGCCTTGATGGCCTAGCAAGGTGTTGTGTCCTGGGATGGGGCTCGTTGTATCACAGCATGATGTTGAGTTGTGTTTCACCACTATTTCCCTGTACCATAATCGTACTTGATAGTGTTTTCCAAATTTAAGTTCAATCCATTCCGTCTAATTTCGTACATTGAAGTAAAGGGTTTGTTTAATGGGCACATAGATTTTGGATAGTATCAAGACCCTCTATAAGAGAGCACGCGGTGTCTTTGTGACTACATGATCCAAAAACCAATATCAACTAGGTGGATGAAACGATTCATAAACAGAGAGTTATAAAAAATTGGGTTGATATAAAAATAGATTCAAATCTACATAGATATATTGGTGTAGATTTAATTAGGTCTTTTGATATGTAGTCTCTTAGATTCATAGATGAATGAATAAATAGACAACCATGTATATGGACAGATAGATGGATTGGAAGGTGCATATGTTAGTCTCTCACTTGCACAAAAATACATGGATAGAGATAAGGGGAGATATATATAAAAGCTATTTACTAGTTCCTGTTATAACCATTATTAAAGAAGAAAGGACGTGCATTAAAAAAACGTTGAAAATAGAAAGATATACTTGTTTTCTTATGAATCAATGTATAGAATATTCTTACATAAGGTGTTTTTTATATGTTTTTTCTCACATATACATACATCCTTGAATAAGCAAGAATAAGAGAAATAAGAAGGGCGAAAGTAGACAAAATGACAAAATCCATGATGAATTTACTAAAAAAAGGAGTAAAAGTGTGTAAGAAATAATGAGAACAAGAAAACACATGCACATATTCCTAGATAGGCACAAAAAACACACAAACCCTGACCTGCACAAGCACACCCCCCCCCACGCACACACACACACACACACACACACACACACACACACACACACACACACACACACACACACACACACACACACAGAAACATTGTCATAAAAAATTGTTGATGACCTAATACTTCTCAAAATCCTTCAAATCTTACATCTTCCACATTTGATTATGCCATATTGATTGATCAATCATATGTGGTATTTATAATTATAGTTATGTTGAATCTTTAATGAATAAAAAAATGTGATTGTATTCAGCCCCAGTTTAATGGTTAAGAATTATAATGAAAGATATGGAAATTGTGCATATAAATTGGGTTGAATTTCACTCCATTAAAGTTGAGCCTTGAAATCATGTTTGGCTTTTATACATCCCCACATAATATTAAGTTGGTAGTTCCTCAATGTTTTTCAGAAGAATATATGATGTTTAAGGTTAATGTACATGTCATTTTATGATATTTATTCTATATAGTAAACCTTTGCATATTTAGGAATCCTCCATAATAAATGGTTTGAATTTATGGTACTATCAGAACACATTATTCAAGATTTCTAGTTAAGCAGCAAATCAACCATTATAGATAGAAATGCTCGGATGGTCTCATATCCACATTATGGATATAAAACCATCATATCCTCATGTAATCAAGTTATTCTGACCACCAATACTGTTTTTATCAATCTCATTAAAGGTAATTTCAAAAAGTTTGAGGGTGCTCTTTGTCTTAGTATTGGCATGAAAATGTTAAGCATACAAAATCCTTTCGGAAACCGATGAATGATGCAAGGGAATTATGGACTGTAACAAGATGCTTTAGAGTCAAAATGAAACAATAATAAATGACATAATAATGTGAACCTATTTCGTAGATATGTTATATTTTAAAATCTTAAATGGTTAGCTCTTGAATAAAATGTTTTGATTAAACATATTTGATGAAAAATCTTCAAGTGGATGATTTTGTTAACTCTTGGATAAAAACCCAAAACAACATAAACCAACTTTGATTTATGAATTACATTAGTTTTTATTGATTCATCATCATTGGATACTATATGAAAGAATTGAAAAACATTGGTTGGTGTTTTCCTTTCAATATTATAAAACATAGTTTTTTGAACTTTATAGTTTGGTAAATCCTCTAGCTTAGCATAAATGAACCAAAAATTAAAAAAAATAATGTTTTTGATTTTAAATGTTTGCATACTATATGAAAGGTCCTCATAAAGGCTATTTATTGCATTATATTTTTTTTGCTAAAGAAAAAGGGTCTTACATTAACATAGTTGGATATCAACAATAAACCAAAGTCAGTTTTAAATAATTTCATGTTAAATATCTACCATCTGAAGTGAGGTTACAATGAATTTTTGTTTATTTTCCCCTTAAAATAGTTTAAAATATTTTATGGAGTGCATATGTAGATGTATCAAAAAACATATCAACTTCTTACAATTTCCATTGATGAATCATGAAAGTTTTGCTTGAAACAGTCATTGTATAACATTTCCTTAGACCAAATGTGATTCACTTGAGATGACGTAGAATTCTATTCTATTTTCAAATTTCTTTAAGTAAAATTTATGTATGCAATATGCAATTTCAATTATGTAAAATTATTACATGGTTGAGATAATGGAGAATTGGGGAGGATTTTCTTTGTTGTGTAAATTTTCAAGATGAAAAGCGTGTCCTAACAGACAATTTCAGACAACATAATTAATTTGAACAAGTTAGTTCTTTGGCTTAAGCTTTAATGCTATGATATGAAAAAAATGATGATATTGAGTCTTGCTTCCCCATGATTGTTTGGTAAAAACTATGACTATTGTGTTCCTTTTATGTTCAAGTATCTCTATTCTAAATATTACTTGTTTTCATAAGGCATATGAATTTTGATGTTTTCATTATGCTAGTAGGGTCGTTGTTGGCCTTATTTACAATACTATATTGATGGATACATTCATTCTAGTCACTTGTTTTCATTCTCCCATTCGTTTTTTTGGACAAATTGTAGTGCTAATGAGAGTCACGTTTGAAGTTATGTTTGAAATTCAAAAACGTCCCCGAAGTGTTGCTCTTTAATTTATAATTTACTTTGGGTTCATCTATTGAGGGGGATAAAGTCATCTCATAAAGAAGCTTTTAATCCCAAGAACAACTAAACCCTCCTTGCTCTTCTTCTACATGAAGAGAATCCAAAGAGGAAATGGGTAGGGAGGATCAAATGGTTTTACGTGTCTATGTGGATCAGATCTCCTGGAGATGGGGTTGCGTGTGGTTCACTCCATACGGACACTTGCAAGTGAACTTCGGAACTCCGCACCTCTTTTACGAGTTTTTGATTTTCTTTAGCCCACTGTACGTGGATAGTTTAATAAACTACCCCTTTGAACAACAACCAAATAAAATCAAAATCGCTAAAAATGGGAGATTATAAGCAACGGTAAATTGAAATTCCAAAAGTGAACAAATGTTTGATTAGGTACGGAAGACATTTTTTTTAATTGTCTTTGAATGCTTGTGTTTTATGTAATAGTTATTTGGAGCTGGTTTTCGTTGTTGTGCTTTATAATTTTTGGAGAAAATTTCTTTGTCTTTCTGCTACATGCTAATTGACTTTGAAATCTTGATGCTATTGTTTTTAAGCGTAAGACTTGGCGTTCCTGGGCCCTAGATGGATTGCACTTTTTCTTTGTTTGGTCAAAGTTCCTTCATCAACAGGTAGGGGGCTGTAGGAGGCTTGACCTATGATGATGTTCACTGTATTTACAGTTGCTTCGTCAGTTTTGGGGAGCTCTCTTTCTTGATCATGTGTCCCAACTTTTTTGGTATTGTGGGTTGTTGTGCTTGGTATTGCCACGAAGTTTCTTTTGTATGTTCTCGCCGGTGTCCTCTTCGTTTTCAGTGGGTTCTATCTTTCCTGCACTTGTCAGGATGTCGTATGTGGCTAAGATGCCGGCGTAGTCATGGTTCAGCTACGAAAATGCAGAGACCCCAGATGGCAGGAAGATCCGCCGCCCGTGGAACTTTGTCAATCACGTCCTTCCACATCTCGTTCCTGACTCGTATAGATAAAGCTCCTTACAATGTTTTCGGCCGAATCGACTCCCTCGTGTCTAACCTCCGACAGTAGGCTCAGAGGTAACGACAAGAGAAAAGGGTGCTGAGGAACACGACACGAAGTTTGTGAATATGGCGCTTTAAAAAATGCCTTCCCAACAATTTTATTTCCCCTTCATATCGCTTACGATACGTTCGCGAAGAAACTATTCAAATACCCTGGGATCAGAAACTAAATTCGCCAAAAGCCCCGTCGCCGAAAGATTTCATCCATGTCACCCTGCCGTTCATTTCTTGTTTCACAAAAGCCCCGTCTTCACTTTGTTTCATCACACTAAACTGCCCGAATGCCCGCAGCGTAGATTGTTTCATTACAATATACCCCGACATGAGGGGTATATTGTAACGTCACAATATACCTCGTTTCCGTATTGAGTCGTCTAAGGTAATTTTTGTATTTTTCCTATTTCTCGGAACACGTCCTAATAAACAGATGGAAAAGCCTCTTATAGTCAGGTGTCGTCTTTGAGTTGCTGGCGTGTTTGTTCTTCAAACCTCCCCTCCCAAAATGACGTTGTGCAATGTATCCGCCCACCTCCCCGCCTTCTTGGAAGGTCTCATTCACTTCATAAAAATGTTTTATAACAGTAACACTTCTACCTTTAGAGATTTCAGTGAAGTCGCAATCTGGAATTGTCTGGACAATGACTATGTACCCGACGGGTCATTATGTTACCGACACTCTGTCTGCGTAGCGTCCTGAAATCGTAGTTTTGAAGTCGGGGCTTATGGAGAATAAAAATCGAAACACGGGTTCAATGGAAGTCAATATCCTTCGAACGGGGTGGATAGTATTTTCTAAAATCCGGAACGGGGTGCCTCGCAACGTTGTCGTGCGTTCGTTGGTTCCTGTAATATGCAAATTCCACAGGTTGTCATCGACGTTTCCATTTTTTTCTCGTACTTTTTCACAAAATTTGAAAACTTAAAATGAACGAGTGGTCTAGTTAGGCAGAGTAAACTCACCCGATAATGCAATTGGAGAAGTGCAGAAAAACATTTCGGACTTGATAATTAGATATTATATCATCCTCCAGTTTCAGAATGTTGACAGACTTTGACAATGAATTGGATTGCGGACATTCAAAGCTCAATTTTCTGGACTCGATATTTCATCGATGAAGCTGGATCGACAATCTTTGACGCTCCGCTGGAGAGAATTGAGCTAGTAAGGAAAAGGAGGTTCTTTCCACCGTATAACCGAACAGCGCAGATTCTAAGTTGGACTCCTCTTGAGACGTGAAACCGACGGAACATGGACACCGTTTGCCTATTCAATTGCCCGATGTATATAGAGCTAAACATCCTTTTTCCCCCGGGAATCTACATTCTTAGCGATGGCAGCCGTCGATATCGCTTAAGCGCTGAACTACGATGTAATCGGTTTGGAAACAATCCGGATTGTTGATCGGTAAACTTCGGGCAACTAATCTGGGGTCAAAGATGTTTGTCCCCATTTCGGATCGCAGGAATGCTGTCCACAATCGAGTTACACTACAGGGGACATTGCAGCTTTGCATTAAATGTTGTATTCTACGTCAGCTGAGCTTTGACCACAGGTGCTTCTGAAATTGCGATCGGTTTGTTTTCAAAGGAAGGAGCATGAACAAATCAGATCCCTTCTAAAGCGAGCAACATCTCGCTTGCGTCGCAGGGAAAAGGCACACCAGCCCAAACCGTATGGACAAGTTCACCGCCCCTTTCCATAATGTTTTCCGAATGACATGTGGTTTACATGTCCAATTGCGCTGCATTATCCAGCCTGGTCATGCTTATCAACGAATGGGTGTTCGCCATGTCAACGATGGCGAAGAGCGCTCGGTACTGCTAGGAGCCGCAAACAGAACAAGTTCGAGAACGGGTTCCAGGCACTGAAGCCGTCTGGCGTACACCAGGGAAGACTGCTGGACTTATAGCGAGGTCCCGTTCTAAATTTTTGTTTAAAATGCATGAGTAAAGATATTCTTTAGAATACGCTGCTGTCATCTGGACTGCTTCGTCTGCGATCTTGTGGAGGCTTCATTAGTTTCAGTTGCACCGTCGATAAAAGCAAGACTAGCAACAAAAGCAATCGCCTAAAGGCCACTACCTTCGGGGAAGCAATTCTTCGACGAATTCAATGCATAGCTCAATAGATATGAGCCAGAATACCATCTTCAAACTATGACAACAGCTAGATCCTTAAGAACGCTGAGGTCTGTTTCTCGAGCAGGAACTGTTCACGCTTTGAAGTTCGGCGCAAACAGGAAAAAGAGCTTTCTGCTGCCAATTGTTTAACGTCAAGCTGGTCCTGGACGGGATGCATTGACTTACGTGGGCCCCGCAACGACTACTACGGGGATGTGAAGTTGTATTGGTATTTTAAGGGCGCTGTAAGCATCGCGATGAAACCGCGGTTTGCTACAGTGATCGACATGTTTGCATCTCATTGACGTCATTTTCCAACAATTGAGCGCTGTCGCGGAAACCTGCACTTAACCTCGCAGCAACAAGGAAGTCGTTTCCATATGGCCTTCCTTCATCGTTGTTGCATCGCAAAAATATTCTGGTTCCTTCGTTTAAGGCCTTCCGAGCAGAAAACATCTAAGTTCGTGCAACTTCAGCTTTCAAAACAAATAAAATATGCGCTTGAAGTTAAACATCTTGTGTGAATGCGGGTCGCTTCGGAATAACCTGGCCGTTCATTTCTTCTCAAAGTTCCAGCTCGGCTCTCGACACATCGCGATGAGATGCAAAATACATGGTCGGGGGCGATTTGCGTGAAGCATTGCATCGCGGCCAGAAATCGGTGTCGAAAGCCCAAAATCACAAACATCGCACCTCCGTTTTGACGTTGTAATTGAACAGTAAATCGATGAAAATATTTCGACGACGGATGAAATCTTCACTCACCAGCAGTGCAAACACCGGTTCCAGGAGCTGACGTATGTTTTGTAGTTTAGTATTCTAAGTCGTCTCGCGTTTATTTCCTCCATCGCGCTGCTTTCATCAGCAATGTAACTACACACCCCATAAGTGAAAGCACAAACGGACATACAGCCTAACATAACGTTTGCATTATTTGAAGTATTGGTCGATACAATATACGTGCATTATGCAAACAACACTTTGCCAACGAATATACAAAGATACCTTAATACACAGAGCCAAACCGTCACACCGTTTGCAAAACGTTTATGCAATTTAGGTCATAAAACAATGAAAATGGAAAGCGTTAACATGAAAAAATGAAACAAGAGCTCCCAAGGGAATTTAAAGGTTATACTAAGTCATTAAAGAATCCAATGGACCAAGTAAGGGTTCTAATATACCATTTTGTCCTAGAAGTTAGGAAGCACATCATGTATCAATCAAATAAACATCACATGTAAAGGAAAAGGAATAATAATAATGATGAGTTGATCTAATATAAAATAGTATTCAATGAGGAAAAAAGTAAGAAATATGTTTGAGTTTTTGTATTTGAATCTGATTCATATTTATAAGTTCCTAAATTTGATTCTAATTCACGATCTCCTCAAACCCCTTTTGATTTTCTCTATTTCATGGACATGAAACATTAAAAAAGGCTTCAATTAACACATTATTTATTATATATGTCAATTAAATCATCAAACACACCAAGTTACATGAGCGTTTGCTTTATACATCAACAAAAAAATAACAAAGTGGATAAATTTAAAATGATTTTGAATGTTCATCAAAATAAATAAGAATGTTCAATTTACCAAATCAAAACGCAGAGATAAAACTAAATGTGACATCATGTGGAATGAAATGACTGGTACAAGCTGACAATACAAACTAACTACGTTCTTGGTAATGAGAAAAACATCTAAACGAGAAAATGATGAATAATATTAGATAATATTAGATTTTAAACAAGGCCATTGCATAAAGATTCTACCTTAATGGTGTAGTAAACCTCAGAAAAGGAGTCCAGGTAAACAAAAGATGAATGAGGGTTATGAAGATGTTAGAGAAGTAACAAGACATGATCGAGGGTCAAATCAAGGTATTCTCTAGCTCATGATATGGTTATAATGTTGCTCATTAAGTTATCTTTAAAATAATTACATCATCCACATTTGAGGCTATACAACCAAATGAGATGTCTTAGAAGGAAACAATAGTGGTTAATGTTAACATATTTATTGATTAATGACTAAAGGTTTTTCCATATTTTTATCATTTCATCCTCGTGCCAGGTTTTTGAAAAAGACTATCCCATGAAGTGTTTCTATGCTTAGTTAAAACCCATTGTTGTAGTGCAAAATTATATTACCCAGCTGGCAAAAACTCACTATGTTTCATGAACTATGGAAAACCAAGGTTCGACATACATATGCTTTCCATAATTCCTACATTGATAACAACTTTAAGTTGGTTTTATGATGAGCCATGGAGCGAGGAACGTTGGTGCAAAAATGAGGTTATACATGTTATAGTGTAGCATCACAATCTTAATTCGATAATTTCATTTCCTTACTTAAAATTTCATAAACCGAACAATTCTCCACCATCTTCTATAAGCTTATAAAGATAATCACAAAGTATCGGCAAAACTGAAAAAGAAATCATAAAAATCACCAAAGAGACGCAATTATTGAAGATAAAAATGCAGAGGCTCCACCAAAAAGAGAAATGTGAGATACTTTTAACTTTGATTCCTTAAACAAATAAGGAGTCTTGGGATAATGTGATATTTTTGATGTTATTAATACATGTGGAACATGTTCATAAACCATAGATCTGGCCAAGTGCCACCTCCAATGCTCAAGTCAAGTTTAATGGTTTTTGGTCAACTTCTTGAAAAAAGATGCAATTGATTTAATATCTCTTATCACATTACATATTTCCTCACAAGGAAAAACGTATGTAATAGAATATTCCACTTCCTTTATTTCGTCCTATGAATTTTTGCATGTAAGAAAATCCTTCACATAAGATGGTGACCAGGCCTTACATGGTCCTTTATAATTATAATTAGTTCCCTCAAATTCCAAGGCAATTTTTAATCGTTCAACTTGTTATCCTTAAGATTACCCATCATTTGTTTCAAATGAAAAAACGTCTTCATTATGTGAGAACAATGTCTCAAATATACCTTTACATCATGTTTAACGATTAGCAGCATAGTGTGATATGCAAGTAAGAATGTTATTTGGATCAACCAAAACATATTAAAACCCATGGACTCACACTTGATATCATTAGAATGGGTACTTGTGAATAGATAAGATATTAGCCTATTTGGTTGTATATGGTGTTAATATTGCTTAATCATGAATTGAATCATTTACAAGGAATTCCTTAACTGAAATCGTGTTACACTGAGTTCAGCTCATCTATGTGGAGGATAACAAAGGAATAAATGTTACACATTCTCGCACATAAACCTGAAGAGACTAAATTTGATGTATTGACAAAACTGTTCTCATGCAATTAGAAGAGGATATGAAAAAATAAAAGAAATGCTACCTTATAGGCACAATTTCAACAAGCATATTGAACTAAAACTAGGAAATCAGTATCAACATTTTTTGTGACTAGTAATGAGGTTGAAATTTATAATATTAGTGTCAAAATATGATGCTTATATTGATCACACATGAGTAAAAAGATTTTAAATTGTGTCACAGAAACGAAACTCAAGAAACGTTTCAAACCATTGACGTGGTGGTTCAATACAATACATTCCTTTTTTTAGAGAAGCTATTGAAAAGCCTTACATGCCATTTCGTTTTAATTTGATGTTATATTTTGGAAGATTTCACATGTATATATATTCTTACAGGGTTTTTTATGCAAAGATCCTGCAAACAATTGGTTTCTTGACCTTAAATATGCAATAATGGAAATAATATTTGGTCTCTTTCTGGTTCCACATGGGACATCAATGTGGATACAAAGCTACCACTTAGGTAAGATGTATTTTAATTGAGTATGGAAGAATATTTACCATTCATGGCATTATTTCTTTCCACAAAAATGGTTAATGTTTGAAATGACACGTTCTATGTGGCATTGTTCTTCTTCATATAAAGACTCAAGTGGGAAAACTTAAAGAGTTGGTTTTTCACCCAAGTATTATGTTTAATAACTTTGTAAATAACGTTTCTGTAACATTCTTGTTGTAGAATCACCAAGAAGAGAAAGGAAAATACCCAAATATTTGGACATAACCAAACATAGTTTACATGAAACATAATTCTTGGAAACAAAATTTGCTAGAAACGTTTTTAATAGAGTAATGAGAGCAAAGACTAAAAAAGTCTTCCAATTCACAAAGTTTTTTTAAGATTCATAAGCTTAGGGATTCCCTCTATTAAGAGTAAGCGTAAATTGATAAGACATAATCGCCTAGAATATAAAAGAAAACATAAGAAAATATCCTGACATTGCCTATGATGATGCTTGAATAGAAGGAGAGAGAGAATGAATCATCTGTTCTTTCTCTATATCTTTTCTATCTCCCTCTCTATTTCTCTCTCTCTCTCTCTCGCTCTCACACACACACACACAAACACACAAGCACACACACACACACACACACACACACACACATACACACACACACACA
>SZWC01000894.1:236743-248100 GCA_023375785.1 Penium margaritaceum | reverse complement strand
CACACACACACACACACACACGCACACACGCACATACACACACACACACATACACACACATACACACATACACAAACACACACACACACACATACAAACACACACACACACACATGTTCTCCATATTGGTTGAGTACATACAAAACAAAATTGTGTTTGTGGCATGTATATAAAAAAACTGGGTAAGAAAACTCCGCATTTATGATGAAGTAGACAAATTCTAAAGTTAAAAATTACCCTATATGGGGTATGGAATCAGCTATGTTTCTTGCTTCTGTTAACTTAGATTGTTTGTTAGAATAATGCAACATGTGGCAATTTTCATAGAATAAATGTAATCCCTAATAAACACACATTACTTGTCTTATTGTTAAGGGAGTGCAATTATGATTCATTTTCAAATCACATATCTGAATTACATGCTGATGTTATGCTATTTAGTTGCATAATGAAAAGCAGTGATGAGTGCCCATCACATCATTGGAAGTATTGTTCAAGTACTTGATCAAATGGTTATAAGACTACGCTCATGCACATATCACAAAATACACAAATGCTTCAGTGTGAAAACTACTGAACTATTAGTAAAATGAAATTTACACTCTCCATAAACATTTGTATGAGTGAAGTTACAAAACAAATACGGTTTTAAAAACATGTTTGAAAATGATGGTGCATCATTAAATAATGTAATTGTCATGGAGAGAAAAGAAAACCATGGGTGTTTTATTAAGTGTAAAATATGTATTTTGATGTTTCAAAAGTGAAATTAAAGTGAAAGCATTTTTGAAATGTTTTGGAATATGTCGCAAGATGTCCAAACTATAGGTAAATGTGTCTCAAATTTTTTGTAAAGCAAGGTGGTGAAAAAGATATTTAAAACATGTAAACATTCCATACATGGATGATTTTATTAAACTGTCGATTTGATTTTCCTTTTCTGTACCGATAATAGTTGAGTTATTTCATTGAAAAATGGCATTTTTGAATAAATAATTTTATTTACAACATTCAGAAATAAATTCATTTTTGGTCTAAGTGAAATGGGATAGAATCGTTTATACTTATCAGTGGTAGATGTTATGAATAAGAGCATCTTCATCACTCTGAATGAATCTTCTTCATCTTGATTTGTTGCCAAAAATCAAGGCATAACATATCAAGCTGACAATATTTGTGATGGCCATTTTTGCTTGCAATACAATCTACTTGTACGAATTTACTGTATTCAACAATTCAGGTCACATAATGAAAATTTTATTTGTGCCAAGGTTATGAATAGACTAACTCACCTTTATAAGAAGTATAAAGAGAAGAATAATTTAACACAAAAAAACATTCTATTATGTTTTCTTAGATATGTTTAATCTATGTTTTGTGCGTTTCTATAAATATTATTTAACATAGATTTAACAATATAAATATGAAACGTATATTGATAATGCAAGGAGAAAAAAGATTATGAAGCGTTGATTGATATTGGAAAAAAAATTTGAAATATGAAGCGTCCATTGTACAAAACGTTTTATTCATGTATGACTGAGTAACAAATTGGAGTGTAATTTTCATCCATTGAAACTTTCGCTGTTTTATGTATATTATGAACAATGTGAAGCACAAGCCCAAAAATATTAGTTAAAACAGTGACATATATTTTAGGAGATATGGTATGAAAATCTTTGGTTTAGTAATCATGAGTAGGAAATAACATAACTACACGTGTACCTCATCGATGGAATTGTGCACCTATCAATGATAGTAAAATAGCATAGAAAATATTAACAAAAAGAAGAAAAACTGATATAAGTTGTCTCTTTTAACCAAATATGTCATGAAATGGTATGAGGTATCCCACTCGTAGGAAACAGACCATGAGATGGGAAAGTGAGTAAAAGGATTTTACAATACTTTGATTTTCTTACAAAATGTTGTCAAGTGGATAGAACATACTGTAGTAATTGTTGGATCTCCCATCTATTGCATTATTCAAATTGAACCAACACATTATGATGTCAGAGAATAAATGATGCCTGTTTCCATATTTACTGACATATAAAACGCTTCATTCAAAGGAAAATAACATAGTATGCCTTTTTTGGATAATTTTGATTCCATTTTACATGAAGCAAGAACGTTATAGTATGGAAGAGAAAATGCAGATTATCCATAGGTGTATAGAACGGACGGAACCTTTGGCCAACTAGGTGAAAACCGCGATGCTTGAGGGTCTCTGATCCTCCAACCATCCCATTCGCCTGCCCACAGACCAGGGACCCCGTGCGAGCCACGTCGGACCGGCCGCACACTACACTCCCCTACGATAGAAGTGAGCCGCCCTCGGCGTCCGCACATCGGACTCAAACCAGACGCTCTGATACCAATGTAACGGAATGGATGCAACCCTTGGCCAAGTAGGGCAAAACCGCGGTGCTTGAGGGTCTCCGACCCTCAAGCCATCCCATCCGCCCGCCCGCAGGCCACGGACCCCATGCGAGCCATGTAGGACTGGCCGCACGCTACAATAGGTCAATAACTTAATGCATGTCCCATTATGGTATTCATTGTATTATGGACGTATTGGACACATACCTAGTCATATTGAAACAAAAAATTGACGAATGTGAAATTCCCAATATTCAACAAAATAAATAATTGTACAAAAAGTTAAACCTTTACTTTTTAAAAAAAATCACTTATAACGGAATCAACTTCATGACTTCAAACTTGATTACGTGGTGCACACAAAGTTGATGAAATGCTTAAAAAACGTCTATTTAGATGCTTTCAAATTATTTATAGCATTTTAATTTTTCATTTGGAGTTACAAACATGGTCCATTCCAATAATAATCCATAACAGACGTGGTTGGAATTGTTTAAGATACGTGCAATGTCCACATTGTACGAGGTGGGGTACTGACCTTGATAATTTCTTATCCACACTGTGATGACTAATCACATTACTATGTTGCCATACCACACTCTATGTTATCCTAAGTTCATGTTAATAGTATCAAACACTCATGTGGGATTCATCCACAAAGGTGCAATGTTTAGAAGAAAACGTATGCCCCATTACATGGCATTATGATGCATTCCAGAATTTGGAATCTTACCTTATTCCTGAATTTGAGGCAAAGTTACCTTCAAGTAACTTTACTTTATGTAACATTACTTATTAAAGAACCATTCTTACCCATCAAAGAACAACTCAAATAAAAATACAAGTTTATCTTGAAGAAAATGCTGCAAAAAGATCATTTGGATGTAATTTCCTTTTAAGAACTCGGTTCTAAGAGTGCACATGTTCTGAAATATATACATGTTCAAAAGGTTATAAAAATCTGGTTCTTATTAAATGTGTTATCAAGAATGGATTTTTGTTCATGCAATGCATACCGAATGCATGAAAAGATGACGAATTTCAATTTCAGAGTTCCCTCAAAGATGTTGTGGGATGTGGTATGCATGTTTTTATTCCCTTACCATGCATTAAGACTAAAAAGGTGTCAAATAGCATGTTAACATATGTTTCATGATTTTCATGTATTCATTGGGACTATTTTGTGAAAGATTTGCCTATGTATCAGATAAATATGATTTGAGATCCATTAATGTTACTAATTCAGGTAAAAGCATATGTGTCCTCAACACATGAGAGGTAGCTTTTCGTATCTATTGTTCAAACATTAAAGCAATATTTCTGAGAATATTATCATATATTGTCGATTTGGTTTTTATACGACCATTTGATAGTAAACGTATGTGCTTGAATTTGAATTTTTACTCTTTCACATGTGTGTGCATTTTTAATGACGATAAATACTAGTCCTCTTTTGCATATCATCAGCTTTCATGGCATTTCAAAACCAATACTCAAACTAAATCGCGATTATTTTGGACATAGTGCAGTTTTGATGAGTTCAAAATAGATCCCACAATTTTTGGGAAGAAGTTAGGTTGACTTTGATGTAATCATGAACACATTGTTGATGTCAACTTCATAAATGAAGTGTTTATGAGAATTGTTTCACCTTATCACCATACCAAATGAATAGATTAATTATGAAATACATGGTTTCATAGATGCTCCTTCAAAATGGAAGTAACGATTGAGTGTACTAGCTTAGTAAACACGTGTGACCCAAAATAAGGGGAAAGTAATTGATTTATTCCCCAAAATGTATGAGATCAAATAAAATGGACATACCAAATGGGAACAAAATACTTTGTGGTCGAAATTTGTATCGAGTTTTAAGTTATAAATTAAAATTCAGTTGAAGTTGGAATTATGGTAGTTATGTCCAAAGAAGAGCCCAAAGTCAAGGTGTTGGATAATGATGTAAACTATTTCTTAAGTACTAGGAAAAGACTAGAATAATGGTTTAATGTGCATGTTAATGATCTAACGGTCTTGAAGATGACAAACGTTTATTCTATTGAATTTCTTTTCATGTTTATCATAATGAACACATGGTGATGATTTACTTGGATGTTCTTTATACTTCTTAGTTTATTATTTTTTACTCAATGGACCCTGTTTTGTTCTTAAAGTATGTATTTATCTTTTATCATGATTATGGTTCAATATTTTTAAAGAAGGGCACTGTTGTGCTTTCTTATGTAATATGGTCTAAGGATTTTGATCGATGTGTTGGACTTGCATCGGGTGTCAAAAGTTGGTGTCTTGTGATTTGGTTGCGAAGTTGTGTGGGCATGCAAACATTTGGATGGGAAGCAAAAGATGACAAGAGAGTGGGACCGGGGGTAGGTAAGAACGTGCAAGAAAAAACTATGATTCAAGCACAAGTACATCACTTTGCATCATGCAACAACATCGTCCTTTCCAAACCTCTGGTAATCTAACTTAGCCATGAAGTTCACAAGATAAGAATCTGTTACGTGGTAAAAGTCAAAGTTGAGGCACCTGTCCCACCCTTATTTCTGCCAAGCATTGTGCACAATGATGTTTTTGTAGGCCCAAAGGTTCAGCATCCAACTATGAGTTGTGGCACTGTTGATCATGCGTATGCCAAGTCTGACATGCTCAAAGTTATGTAGCTTGTCACTTAGCCATGAGGAGTTCACCTTAGAAAATTCACTTTTTAAGGGATTTGGAACCCAATGAGGCATGGATATAGCTACGATATCCATGCACTAGGGATGTAGAGAAGATGAACCCATGGAAAACGTTTACAAACCCACTTGCAAAAACATTGAGAAGCCTACGGGCACCACACGTTTAGTTGGTCTTGGTTGTAGTTCGCACATATTCAAATGAAGCATAGCTGAAGCACCATGGAGAACCATTGCTTGGTCATCTCGACCGTGGTCAAGTTGTTTGTAATGTGAATAAATTCCAACTATGAGGTTTGTCACTTGTTTTTTGTGTGAGCAGAAAGGATGAAATGCGGTGGTCTTGTTGGTCTAGATGATCGAGAACGAAAAGACCTCCTCATCCATGGCATTTTTGTCGACCACTGTCACCTTGCTTCATAATGCTTAACATCCTTAGTCCCATTAGGCGGGTAAGTGTAGGAAATTGCAGGAATAAGATGTACGCTTATGTGGACATTGTTCACCACGAGGAAGGAGGGGATTTTGCAAAGCGGGATTAAGTAGGTGACACATTTTATCGGGGAAAGAGCCTCGAGCTTCCAATCATTGGGAATGTTCTACCAGGCAATGGTGTTGCATCGCCAAGACCACGACAACTTATCTAGTAAGAATTTGTGAATTGAGGAGCGGTTGAAATTCTTGCATACATGCTTTCCAAGAAGGAAGTCGCAGATATGCTCTACCATGATTGCATGAATGATTTCCTTGTTCATGGAAGAGCACAATAGGATTGCCTTCTCACACATGCCCTTAAGGGCACGAGCACCTTTGCCTTGATAGCAAGGTGGTAGAGGAGGTACAAACTCCTTCCCCGGCGCCTTTGCACAAAAGGTGTGGTTACTACAGCCTCTTCCTCTAATGTGTACCCATTAAAAACAAGGGCACTTGTGTACCTCGGTTTCAGCTTCATCATGCAGCTTTTTGATCACCTCTTGAAGGTGATGCATGAGGCGCTATTGAGAGATTGGTGGCTTTTGCGTTTGTAGGCTATGGATGAGTGGATGGAGCCATTGTGGCATTGGATTTTGGCATTGATGGTTCGGACATGGACCAACCTAAGCCAGTCCTTGTACATATCGTGTTTCCTTGTGCTCGTGGATGATGGTGGCAATAAGGAGATTAAAGTCTAGGGGATGGAAAGTGCGGTAGGGTCAACTACTTTTTCAAAATGTGTTTTTTTTGTCTTTTTTTAAAAATGTGAGTTCATGTTTTGGGTAGCTATTGAGGTAATCGTGATAGGAAATGCCCCTCATTAATTAATACGACACGTTTGACTTCACGCAATGCAACATCAAGAGAGATCAACTTTGGATAACCCAACTTGAGAAACCAAATCGATGCGCCACACTCACTACTTGTATGCATAAGTAAGCGGTGTGTCCGAAAAGCATGTCACCCCCTCTTCCCTGTCTTGTGTGGGGTTGACGCAAAGCGTGGGCCTTTGTGTGCACGCCATGGCAACACACTAAGGGACACGACACTCAAAAGGCGGGTGGTCCTACCCATCTCATAGTTTTTTAGTCCTTCTTACACCTTTCACCATGGCCAACACACATACAACCTGCTTAAATAGAATCTCTTATAAAGGGTGTTTTGAAAATGTTGAGCATGACGTTTAGTGCCTTCCTCCTTAAAAGCCACGTCTTCATAAGGGTCTGTTTGGACAACCTTACAAGGTCATCTTTTGTGTTTAAAGACATCCCATTTTCATCAATAGAATCTCCCCTTGTAACCCACTAAGCACCAACATTATGCCATCATCCTCGCCATCCACCACTTTGAAACGTGGAGGGCACACCAACTGGATCGGACAAGGCAATTTTCACCGCATTGATGACGCAATGAGGGAAATTCCCACCATTAACGTAGCCAAACACCATCTCTAACTCCTATGGTCAGGCCCTGGTGCCATGTCACTTGATGAAAGCTTGCACCAAGAAGAGTCTTTGGGTGGCACGCTTATGGTACCATGATGCTGATCCCACACATCCTTCAGATATTGCAGAAGGCACTCGTAGAGCTCATTCTTCAAGGCGCCTCTTATGCATCACTTCCACTTTGCATGCGAGGCTGTCAGTACTTTCATGACAGGCAACTCGTGGCCATGGAGGCCGCCACCGAAGAGTGGATGCATCTATGCTCCATAGGCGCAGTATTCTACCCCTTCACAACACTTTCATTGCTACATAAAATTGTTGGAGATGACGACCCAAACGAGTGGAATGAGAACGGTGGTGTGATATTGTTCGAAAAAACTTGGGTCCATGCGTTTATAGACAAGGATTCTGATGATCGTGGAGCACAAGATGTATACTTGCAAAACATTTACCCATCAATTGGGAGAGCTCCGTTCGCAAACTTATGGTGTGCCTTGCGAGCATCACAGCATACAAGATATCATCCATACATTCATTGTGTATGCCGACCACATTGGTGTCATGGTGGGTCCTTCCTGAAAGAAGACGTGACATCTTGTTGGTAGTGAGGACGTCGCCATTGTTGGTGCGGACGAAAAATCGTAGTTCACTGCTATGGTGGCGCACTCCATGGATAGGGAACTCTCGCCAATGTATGAAAAGCTCCCCATTCCTTGTCCTGTCCTATGGTTTTACAATTGTTGGAAACCTCTCTAACATGGCTTACATTCTATGGTTATATAAGTCATCTTTGTTGGGACAACAAAAATTGTGCATCTTTGCAACCCCCTAGTGAGATCAGCGAAGGGGCTTGGGTGACATTTGACCCAAAAAGAAAACCATTAGACAAATAAGCTCACCACACAAGACTAGTTGAAGCGTGCATTTTTCCCCCTGTAAGTGGTACCTTTAGTTCATCGATGTGTTGCCGGCATGCCGGCATCGAGAAGTTCCCCTACGTTTTCTCAACCTACATCCCTGTGGGTTACACCTCCAAAATGCAATTCGTGAATGTAGGACTGTAATGGCCCTTCAAATCCCACATTATTGAGAGAGTTTTTTATGATTGACTTAAGAGTTCAAAGACAACCCTCGGTTTTGTTTTTCTGTAAACCAAATGAAAAAGAATCTCATGTAGGGGTCGCGTGACTCATTGATGCATCCAAAGGACATGAAAGACACTATTACCTCAACGTGGTCAAGATGTGGCTACAATGACATGTTCATGGTAGACTCGTAGTTCACCGCAAAACAAAATTGTGTGGGTATTGGAAGGTTCTTGGGAGACCCTGAATTGCCAGAAGATGAGGCGCATTGAGGACTCTAGTGGACTATTTATATTGTTTGCATGTGTGCTAAACATCTAACCATTGCAAAACGTGTCTCTTACCCTACTCCCTCTCATCTCCACCCTCGTCCCTCTCCCCACCTCTCAACCTTCCCACGTATGTTCTTGTCTCCATGTCACGGTTTTAAACTAGTTTCTATATTTCCTTTTTTGACCAAGTACTTCATCAACTATTGGTAATGCCCTAGCATTGTGCCAACGCGTCGCTCGCATATCAAAGCACAATTCCCTTGCTTCCCTTGTCGTGGTGCAAGTTTCGGCCAAAAAAATTCCAAAACCAAAAATATTGAAAGAACTCAATGCCGAATGCTTCTGCCATTTTTCAATGTGGGCAAATCTGTTATCCGAGCTTTGACGAGGGAGGCTTAGCAAAATTATAGATCGGTCCTGAAATTTCCAATAATTAATAAGTTCCCAAACTTAGGCGGGAATAGGGTGCTTGTTCCACGTCTTCTTTGTCTTTCTCGCGCTTCATCATGAGGGCTACAAGGATTGTTTCTTTTTCCTCCTCGCGTGCATGGTGTTACTATCCCACCAACACGTTTGTGACATAAGCATCATTGTCGTTCAGCAATGCCACATGGTCATCTTTCATGACATCTCAGTGGCACAAATAGATTCAGGCTCCTCATTGATCACAACAGGGCATACAAGCTCCTTAGCCTCATACTCAAACATGATGAATGAATTCTTCTTCCAAACCAGCCCCTTGTGAATGGAAGTTTTGACGGACTTCTTAGGGGCGTATGGCTTAGACACAAGGACAGTAGATGCAACTTGCATGAGGGATGGCAATAGAATTGTCTTCTTGCACGGACGACCTGGATGACGGTGTGGTGGGGTCAAGGGTTACGATAGCTTAGGGTGCGGACAACATTGTCATGGTGCACATTATGAGTGAATTTGGAAAAAACGCCAAGAAAGACATGGTGGTTGATCAATAGGTCAGTTAGAAGACAGAAGTGGTGGTACACTTGCACGAGTGTGCAATTGTACGGATGAGTGTTGTGTGCAAAGAGTTTTTCCACGCGATGCAACACTGTGGATGATGAGCCAACAACATTTGATTGCATCAACTTGCGTTGCTTCGCGTTCCAGAGTAATAAAAAAATAATCATGCATGTTCGGCCACGATCAATTGTTTTGCCCGTATTTCAAAACTTAAAAAATGAAACAGTTACACTTTGAATAGACAATTTACATGGGAGTGTAATGCAGAATTACCATAACACAAAAAAATTACCATTTACATTGGATGGAGTAAGACTTAAGTGGTTATTGTTTTACTTGCATCCATCTATCAATAGCATACTACATTTATAACACATTGTTACAAATGTATTATTTTAAGGAAAAGAATTGAGCTGAAATATTTAGAGTACAAACATTTAAAAGTGATAACCACCACATTTCTATATCTTATAGGAAATTAATATAACAGCCTTAATTTAATGTTTCTGAGTTTTTTTTCATGTTATGTCATAGTAAAGTAACTAAAAAAGTTATGGCACAAATGCACCTTTTTCCATTGTCTTTCTTCGTGGATGATGCTGTATGTTCATTAACAATCATATGGTGTAGAGTCCCTAATTCAAAAGCAAAATGAACAAGTAACTATGGTTTTTAAGGCTTGATTACCTTAAGAATAGAAATTATAATGAACGATCATTTTCTGTATACCGTACTGATCCTTGATTTTGATATTAATGTTTTTTGTGCCAGTCAAAAAGTTTAAAAAACGTTCGTACTATCAAAATCAACGGTTACAAAAATAGAATTTGAAATGAGCTAGTCGACTTGAATGGATCATGTATGCACTTTCGTTTTTTATATTCTACTTCACCTCTTGTTTATGTTGGTGCATTTGTTTTATATTGCTAAGTCCATTCATTTGTAAAGTCCATTCAACGATTCTTAGACATGGTCACGTGGTACCCGTCGCCAAATGAACGGAACTGTCACCGAATTTAAGAGAGCACCACATGCGTTACAAACAAAATTGAGCATTCACCTATTTAACTTGAACCCAAAAAAAGAACGAAATTAAGGATCATTAAATTTATAAATTTCCATTACTCCAAATTAAGGAGTAGTATGGTATGTGTAAAGAATTCGATCATCTGTTTATTGAGTGACAGTTTTATGTTGTGAGGCATGGAGGATTTGATGAACTCCAAAAACTATTAAAGTTGAATTTTAGAGTAGAAAATGTCATACAATTATTGTTATTTTTGTGAAAGAAGAAAGTGAGTTAAATATGGGTCATTAAAGTTTTATGGATAAATTAAATTTCATTGGTTTAAAGAGTATTGTAGTCATCATGAAGGCTCAATAGAATCATAAAATTAGGAACGTTACATGTTATTATTTTCTCCATGTGCTTGCAAGAAAAACGTGCAGAGTAATCAATCACAAACATGATGTTTTTTATGTTTTTTTGTTATTATTATTGTCATTGTTCTGGTTTTGATCGTTTCATCATTGTCCTTGTTGTTTTTTTTGTTGTTTTTATTGATGTTTTTGTTGTTTTTGTTGTTTTTCTTGTTGTTGTTGTTGTTGTTGTTGTTGTTGTTGTTGTTGTTGTTGTTTTCATGTTTTTTTCGTCGTCATTGTTGTTTTTTTTACATTGTTGTTTTTTTGTTCTTTTTGTTGTTGTTGTTGTTGTTGTTGTTGTTGTTGTTGTTTTTCTCGTTGTTGTTGTTTTTGTTTTTGTTGTTGTTGCTGTTGTTGTTATTGTTATTGTTGTTGTTGTTGTTGTTGTTGTTGTTTTTGTTGTTGTTGTTTTTGTTGTTGTTTTGTTTGTTGTTTTTATTGTTAATGGTTTTCTTTATGTTGTTTTTGTTGTTGTCGTCGATGTTGTTGTTTTTGTTGTTGTTGTTGTTGTTTTTGTTGTTGTTGTTGTTGTTGTTGTTGTTGTTGCAGTTGTTGTTCTTGTTGTTGTTGTTGTTGTTGTTCGTCTTCTTCCTCTTCTTATTA
>SZWC01000894.1:184399-219058 GCA_023375785.1 Penium margaritaceum | reverse complement strand
TCATTCTTCATTCCTAATCAGTTACTTTCAGTTTTCAGCTGCTTTCTGGCGCTAACTCTGGCGCGCGCGTTTCTGAGTAACAAACCCAGAGCTTCCAGACTTAGACTCTAGAGCAGCAGACTGAGGGGGCAGCTGACTTAAGCAACGAGCGTGGAAGCCCGCACGCTGCATCAACAACGCTGCTGCCCCAACCTGCTGCCTAGGCTTTCCAATTTGGTATCAGAGCCAGAGTGTAGCAGCAGCAGCAGAAGATTGGCGAAGAGGTGCCAGACAACGCCGGCGGACCCCCATACGCGCTAGTGCAGGGGAAATGCTGCCGGATTTTTTCCGGCAGCATTGACCCACCTGGTGGCGGCGTCAGATTTTTTCCCACGGCTACTGGGCCAGGGGAAATGCTGCCGAATTTTTTTTCGGCAGCACTGACCCCCACGCGTGACGCGAGGAGGTGAGCGGCAGGCGGCGTCTGACGTCTGTGGGCGACGACGCAAGCGGCAACGTCACCCAGGTGTACTGACTGGCACCACCAGCAGCAGCAGGCAGAAGCAGCAACTCGCAGCAGCCCGCAGCAGTAGCAGCTCGCAGGAGCAACAGCAGTAGCACGCAGTAGCAGCAGCAGCGCGCAGCAGCAGCTCGCAGCAGCAGCCCGCAGCGGCAGCAGGCAGCAGCCGCAGCACGCAGCAGCTGCAGCACCGTGCAGCAGCAGCAGCGGGCTACAGCAGCGGCCAGCTGCAGCAGCAGCAGCAGCAGCAACGAGCAGCAGCTGGCAGCTGCCAGCCGCGGCTGCTGCTGCTCGCTGCTCGCAGCGAGCGAGCAGCGAGCAGCAGCCCGCTGCTCGCAGCAGTCAGCGGGCTGCTGCCCGCTGTGACAAGGAAAAAAAAGGGCAACAAAAAAAATCCCCCACCCTCGCAGCCTGCTGTTGCAGCCGCGAGTAGCTACTGCAGCACGCAGCAGCTGCAGCAGCGCGTAGCAGTAGCAGCGAGCTGCAGGAGCCACAGCAGCCGCTGCAGCTCGCATTAACAGCAGCTGCAGCTGCATATGCAGCAGCAACAGTTACAACAGCAGCAACAGCTGTAGCAGCCGCAGCAACAACAACAGCAGCAGCAGCAGCAGCAGTAGCAGCAGCAGCAGCAAACAGCAGCAGCAGCAGCAGCAGAAACAGCAGCAGCAGCTGTAGCAGTAGCACCAGCAGCAACAGCAGCAGCAGCAGCAAACAACAGCAGCAGCGCAAGCAACAGTAGCAGCAGCAGCGATTGCGGCAGCATCAGCAGCAACAACAGCAGCGGTGGCCCCAACATCCGCCGCTGCTGACGTCAGCACCCTCTGCTGACGTCACTGCTGATGTCACTACTGACGTCATCAACAAAAAAAAGGGGGGGGGAAAGGGGGAATGGGAGAAGGCCAAAGGGGTGGGTAGAATCCCCACTGTCCCAACCTCCTGCTGACATCAGCAACACAAAGACAACAAAAAAAACACAAGGGACACTAAGTCATGGCTGGTATTCCCGGCGAGGAGGGGTCCTCCTTTGGTGGGAGGACCCCTACCACTCCTTTCTTGCAGCGATTGCTGCAGCAGCAGCAGCAACACCCGCCGCCGCTGCAGCAGCAGCAGCCGCCGCCGCCGCAGCAGAAGCAGCCACCGCCGCTGTAGCGGCAGGAGCAGCCGCCGCCGCCACGACAACAGCAGCTGCCGCCGCCGCACCAGTAGCAGCCGAATCAGCAGCAGCAGCAGCAGGAGCAGCCGTCGCCGCCTCAGCAGCAGCAGCCGCCACCCATGCAGAAGCAGCAGCCGCCGCCTCTACGGCAGCAGCCACCGCCGCTGCAGCAGCAGCAGCCGCCGCCCCTGCAGTAGCAGCCACCGCCGCTGCAGCAGCAGCAGCCGCCGTCCCTACAGCAGTAGCAGCAGTAGTAGCAGCAGCCCACTGGTAACGTTGGCAGCAACCCTGACCCTCTCGCTATTCTTCAGCAACAGCTCGCCGCCTTGACACAGCAGCTTGCAGCGCTACAGCCAGTCGCCTCCCAAACCGCCACCAGCGCGCTACCGTCGTTCATCCCTCCAGGGCATGCTAGTCCCGCTGTATCCACCGCCATGTACTACCTAGCACAGCAGCAGACTCAGCGCCAACGGCAGACATTGACTTCCGTCCTTGGCCCCACTCTGGGTGCCGGCCGTAGGCAGAAGGACTTTGAGACACCGCCGTCGCCGCTTCAGGCCGGCGAGCAGTTCCGGAGCTGGGAGCTCAGCTTCCGGATCTGGGCGCAGGGTGAGGGTCTGTGGGCCTACTACACCCTCCCTTACGACTCCACCCAGGCCGATCAGTTGTATGACGCTGGTTGCGCTGTCCGTGCCCTTGTACCAGTTGCCCCTCCAGCTTCCCGCCTTGCCCTGGAGCCCTTCCTCGGCGACTTCACCGCTGGCGACATCCCAGACCCTGCAGCCGCATAGCACGTCCTCACCAGGCCCCATCGCCTGTCCAGCAATGCTGAAATCAGCCATCTGCTCCGGGAGTTCAACTCCCTACACATGGGGGAGACCGAGACGGTCACTGCCTACTGGCAGCGGGCGGAGGACATCCTCCGTCGACTCGGCAAATCTGGTCCGCCCCCTCTGTCCGCGCTCCTCACCATCAAGCGCGGCGCCACCAGCGCGTACGCGGACGTCTTCGTCCACTACCCTCACGATGTCCTCTCCACCATGGAGGCCCAGGGCACTCTTATGCCCTGGGCATATGAGCTCTTCCTCCGCATTGAGGAAGCTCGCCAGGAGTCCCAGCTCCATCGCGCAGAGGCCCTTGCATCCCCTGCCGTCGCCACCGCTGCCGTTGCCTCCGTGGCCGTTGCCTCCCCTGTCGCCGCTACCCCATCGTCTTCGGGGAAGAAGAAGAAAAGTCGGAATAAGAAGGGCAAGGGTCCATCGCAGCAGCAACAGCAACAGTCATCGACCGGTTCCAGCGGTAGTGGCTCGGTCTGCCACAACTGTGGCCAGCCCGGGCACGGGTGGTACATGTGCCCTCTCCCGACGGACGAGGCCCGCGTCATCGCCACCATGCGACGCCAGCGGAAGCGCCGCCTCGCCTCTGCTGCCGTCGCTGCTGCTGGTCCTGCAACTCCGACGTTGTCCAGCAGCTCTTCCACTCCGACAGCTCCGCCTGTCCCGCAGACACCCGCGCTGTAGCAGTACTACCCTCAGCCGTCAGCGCCTTCGCTTCCTTCGCCGGCTCAACCCTCCTACTACCCGAGCTCCGGCGCCGTCACTCCGCATTCCATCTACACTTCTGGGCCGTCATCTCGTGAGCGTGAGCTGGAGTAGTTCATCGCGCTCCAACTTGGCCTGCCTCGCCCTCCTCCCCAGGGAAGTGCGAGTTGCGTCACCTCCTGCCCTCCGGCCCATCCTTGTATCACTGAGACTGAGTTGCGGTCGTGTCCCGTTTCCTTGTCTGTCTCGTCGACTCCCGTGATCTCCTCCACCCCACTCCTTGACGGCATTGCATGGCTTGACGACTGGCATTCTCGTTTTGCGCCTCCTTCCACCGCGTCTTCGTCCCTCGCTTGCTGCCATGTGACCATGAGTGATCTGGCGACCCCTGTCCAGGACCCTGCTGAGACCTGGATCATCGACTCCGGGGTCACGCATCACATGACAGCTTCTCGCGAGGCCTTCAGCATGCTCGGTCCTGTCGGCGATGTCCACGGTGTCCGGACGGGCTCCGGACAGGTATTGCCTGTCCGTGGTATAGGCGTCGTTCGTTTCCATGGTCCGGCCGGTGACGTCTTTCTGACCGATGTTCTCTTCGTCCCTGGTCTCGAGCTCAGCCTCCTGTCCATGACTGCCCTTGACCGCATGAGCATGGACGTTGTGCACTCGCGTGGTGTAGGCACTGTGTCGTTGCGGCCGTCTGGTCTTGTCGTACTGCACGCCACCGCCTCTGGCAACTTGTGGCACGTTCCCCGCCTCTCCTCCTCCTCTCCCGTCGCCTCCCCGTCGGCCGCGACCGGTCATGTGTTTGTCACCAGCACGCTTTCTCCTCAGCACACCCGCCTCTTGCACCGCCGCCTTTGCCACGTCCACTCTGCTGCGAAAGCATGCTCCGCACCCAGCCGGCCAAGGGCCTTGATCCGGAGACTTTCCCTCTCCCGTGCCCCACTGAGTGCATTGACTGCGCTCAGGGGAAGATGCACCGGTCCACGTACCCCCTGTCTTCCTCCCGGGCGTCCGCCCACCTTGACCTTGTCCACTCGGACGTCATGGGCCCTCTCCCCACCGAGTCCGTCGGTGAGCATGGCCGCTATGTCCTCACTCTTATGGACGACTACTCTCGCTACCGTTGGGTCTTCTGCCTTCGGCAGAAAAGCGATGTCGCCCGCACCATTCAGGACTGGCTTGTCCTCGCGAAGCGCGAGTGTGGCCGCCCCCTTTGCTGCTTTCGCTCTGATCGTGGTGACGAGTACCTGGGTGAGGCCACGACCTTTCTCGCCTCCCGCGGGATCCACCATGAGACGTCTGCGCCCTACACACCCGCCCAGAACGGCGTCTCCGAGCGGTGGAACCGTACCATGGCCGACGCCGTTCGCACCATGCGNGAGTGCATTGACTGCGCTCAGGGGAAGATGCACCGGTCCACGTACCCCCTATCTTCCTCCCGGGCGTCCGCCCCCCTTGACCTTGTCCACTCGGACGTCATGGGCCCTCTCCCCACCGAGTCCGTCGGTGAGCATGGCCGCTATGTCCTCACTCTTACGGACGACTACTCTCGCTACCGTTGGGTCTTCTGCCTTCGGCAGAAGAGCGATGTCGCCCGAACCATTCAGGACTGGCTTGTCCTCGCGGAGCGCGAGTGTGGCCGCCCTCTTCGCCGCTTTTGCTCCGATCGCGGTGGAGAGGTGAAGCCACGACCTCGCCTCCCGCGGGATCCACCATGAGACGTCTGCGCCCTACACACCCGCCCAGAACGGCGTCTCCGAGCGGTGGAACCGTACCATGGCCGACGCCGTTCGCACCATGCGAGTCGAGTCCGGTCTCTCCGATGGCTTCTATTTTGAAGCCATGGCCTACATGACCTGGGTCTGGAACCGGGTTCCCCACGGTCCCTTTCCCCGCCAGTCCACGCCCTATCAGCACTGGTGCGGTCGACGCGCTGACCTCCGCCCGGCTCGCGTCTGGGGCTGCGTGGCCTTTGTGTGGCTGCCCGCCCCACAGCAGGGCGGCAAGCTCGCGCCCCGCGGACGCCCCTGCACCTTCCTCGGTGTGTCTCGTCAGTCCAAGGCCTGGCGCTTCTGGGACCCATCCCGACACTGCATCGTCGAGTCCCACGATGCCCTCTTCTTTGAGGACCTGTTTCACCGCGACCTCATCCGCTCCGGCTCGTCCGTGTCCCTCCCGTCGCATGGGGGAGTGGTGAGTCCGTCCTCCGTCTTGTCGCTTCCAGGTGACACATCACTCCGTCCCTCCGAGCCGGTAGCCCCGGTCGCGTCCGCTGGCCCCTCCGAGCCAGCTGCCCCAGTCGCGTCCGCTGGCCCCTCCGGGCCGGCAGCCCCAGTCGCGTCCGATGGCCCCTCCGGGTCGACAGCCCCAGTCGCGTCCGCTGGACCCTCCGAGCCGGCAGCCCCAGTCGCTTCCGATGGCCCCTCCGGGCCAGCAGCCCCAGTCGCGTCCGCTGGCCCCCCAGGGCCAGCAGCCCCAGTCGCGTCCGCTCGCCTTTCCGGGCCGGCAGCCCCAGTTGTGTCCGCTGGTCCCTCTGGGCCGGCAGTCCCAGTCGCTTCCGATGGCCCCTCCGGGCCAGCAGCCCCAGTCGCGTCCGCTGGCCCCTCCGGGCCAGCAGCCCCAGTCGCGTCCGCTCCCCCCTCCGGGCCGACAGCCCCCGTTGTGTCCGCTGGCCCCTCTGGCCCAGCAGCCCCTGTCACGTCCGCTGGCCCCTCCGGGCCAGCAGCGCCTGTTGCGTCTGCTGGCTCCTCCGGGCCAACTGGCCCCTCCGGGCCATTAGCGCCTGTCGCGTCTGACTCCTCCGGACCAGTAGCCCCGTTCGCCTCCGTCGGCCCGTCGGACTCAACACCATCTTCTGCCCGACCGCGCTACACACGTGGCCCAGGCGGCAGCCTCCGACCTCGGCCGACAGTGAGCACGCAGACCGTCGCTCCGCGTCCCGTGGCGCCTCGACCCCCTGTGGCTCCACGTCTCTCCTCCACTCCTACGGTCGTGAGTGGGGACCCTGGCACAAAGGCTCTCGGCCTGACCACTTCTGCCATCATCGCAGACCTTTACCCGGGTTCTGCATTGGGGTACGCCATGCTTCATTACGAGCATCGGCATGCTGTTGTGGCTGCACTCGCCCGCATCCCACCTGGGGCTCATGATGCACACGCCCTCTCAGTCCGGTCCACAGCACGCCCAGAGGACCCTTCCACCCAACGCGAGGCTCGAGCCTCCCCTGAGGCCGCACATTGGGATGCTGCCTGTGCCGAGGAGCTCGCTGCCATCCGACAACACCACCTGTATGACCTCGTCGACCTCCCTCCAGGTCGGAAGGCCATTGGTGCCAAGTGGGTCTTTCGGCGTAAGTGGAAGCCTGACGGTTCCTTGGACAAGTACAAGGCCCGCCACACAGCAAAGGGGTTTGCTCAGGTCCCTGGGATCGATTACGACCAGATCTTCATCCCAGTTGGTCGGTTCTCCACTAGCCGGGGGCTCTTCAGCCTGGTTGCCCAGCACGGGTGGGAGCTGCATCAGATGGACGTGAGCAACGCATTCCTCCATGGCTCACTGGAGGGTGAGGAGCTCTACATGACGCAGCCCCCAGGCTTCGACGACGGCACTGGGAGAGTTTGGCGGCTGCGAAAGGCCCTCTATGGCCTGAAGCAGTAGCCTCGGTGCTGAAACCAGGAGATCAGCAGTACGCTTCTCCGTGGCGGCCTCCAGCGCAACACCGCTGACCCCGCACTGTTTATCAGCCCGCGAGGTCAGACCTTCGCCGCGGTTCTGGTCTACGTTGACGATCTCCTCATCGTGTTGCCAGACGCGGCCGCCATCCAGCGTGTCAAGGACTTGCTGCACGCCGCCTACCAGATGAAGGATCTCGGGTCTGCCTGAGTCTTCCTGGGCATGGAGCTCGAGCATGATCGCTCCCAGGGCATCCTGCACGTCCACCAGGCTGCCTATGTGCAGACCCTGTCCACTCGGTTCGCCGAGGACTTGCCCCTCGTGCCTAGCGCATCTTCACCCATGTCACCCGATGGCCAGGTGAAGCTGAAGAGTCATGACCCAACTGTTGTGGGGGAGCCAGTTGATGTGACCACGTATCTGCGGGTCATCGGGTCACTGATGTTCCTGGCGACGACGACGCGCCCAGACATCGCGTTCGCCGTCAACCTCCTGGCCCAGTTCTCTCAGGAGCCGCGTCACCTCCACTTCGAGGCCGCGATCCGAGTGCTGCGCTATGTCATCTCAACCCCTCGGCGAGGTCTCATGTTCCGCCGTCAGCCGTCCGTCGTCGCAGTGGGCTACACCGACAGTGACTGGGCCGGCAGTCCAGACGGTAAGAGTCGCACGGGCTGCATTTTTCTGGTCGAGGGCACAGCTGTGTCCTGGCGCAGTGGCAAGCAGGGGTGCATGGCACGCAGCACTGCTGAGGCTGAGTACGTGGCCCTTGGCTCAGGCGCGTGTGAGAGTGTGTGGTTGCGTCGTCTGCTATCTGAGTTGCGTCAGTCTGTCGCATCCATCACCTTGCATTGTGACAATGACAGTGCCATGGCCATCGCCGACAATGACAGTGTGCATCACACACGCACAAAGCACATCAATGTTGAGTATCACTATGTACGTTCGTTGTTGCATGACGGCAGCATCAGCATCGTATGGGTTGAGACAGCACGACAGCTGGCTGACTTCCTGACCAAGGCACTGAAGAGGGACTCGTTCAAGAAGGCTGTGAGTTCAGTCGGCGTGCGTCCGTGAGTCGTCCTCTTTGTCTCTGCCTGCGTCTCTGCGTACCTTGGGGGAGTCTGGATGTTGATCGTTTCTCTGCCCGCCCATGTACACTACGCCTGTGAGTCATGGGGGAGTGTTGGTTTTTGCGCATCCCTCATTGTGCTCTGTTGTGTCCTCCCGGCTTGTGTACATCGGCGTGCAGATGACTGACGGCGAGACTCGACGTTGATGGAGCGTCATCCGGTGGAGCCGACGCACGCGGAGGTCTACTCGCAGTTTGCTGCAGCCTCCTCTCTCCGGCGACGTGCTTAGCTCCATCGGCAGGCCTCCTCGGCAGTCGTGCCGTCGGCGGTCACTGCCACCGCAAAGTGCTGTCTGCATGCGTCCAGCGTGTCCCGTCGCGTCTGCATCGTCATGCTCTGCCTAGGGTCCGTGTTGCACTGCCTGGGTTCGGGCAGCAATAACTCTTTGCTACTATTTTTCTAGCTGATTCTGACCGCACGACTGCGTTCGCAGCGTCGGTATTATGGTATGGTCCAGTTTTCAGGCAAAACGGACGACGCCCGGGTTTTGGGCTGTCGGGCGTCTGGCAGGGCTCACCGAGAAAACCCTGTCTGCCAGAAAATAGGTCCACAGCTATTTTCTGATTGGCTGGTTAGTTGAGTTACAACTTCTACACTAGTGGGGGGGCCTAGAACTTGGAGGGGTCTCCCATTGTTGTCCATTCTTCATTCCTTAACAGTTACTTTCAGTTTTCAGCTGCTTTCTGGCGCTAACTCTGGCGCGCGCGTTTCTGAGTAACAAACCCAGAGCTTCCAGACTTAGACTCTAGAGCAGCAGACTGAGGGGGCAGCTGACTTAAGCAACGAGCGTGGAAGCCCGCACGCTGCATCAACAACGCTGCTGCCCCAACCTGCTGCCTAGGCTTTCCAATTATGGTACACAAGTGTATAACATGCTTTAGATAGGGCTAGTTTTAAATGGGAGATGGAGCGGGATGGGGGCTCAAAGTGCATGTGGGGAGTGAATGTGACAGTGTATTGTTAAGATGAGAAGTCTCCCATCCATCTATACACTAGTGTACAATGTTGTGTGGATTGAGCTAGAGGTGGGTGGGTGGCATGTGTGTTAGGGGGTGGGGGTTGGGGTAAAAGTGTATTTGGTAAGTGCATAAGGAGGTGTATGAATGAAAGAGTCATGTTGTTGGAAGGGGGAGGGGATGGGGGCTCATAGTGTATGTGGGGAGTGAATGTGAAGATGTATGTTAAGATGAGTTAGCCTTGGATATGTTTGTACACTAATGCATGGAGTTATAAGAAAAAGGAGAGAGGATTATGGAAGTTTTATGGAGAGGTGTATAAAACACTATCTGTGGTGTGGGAAAAAATGTGTACTTGTGTATAAGTCAATTTTGAGAACATGATTTCAACTTCACTTCTCTTTCTATGATGTTTGCTATTTCATTTAAAATAAAAAACATCAGTAGAAATATTTCAAGATATTACTTTGAACAATCGTAAAGATGTTTCATTCAAATAGAATGATCAGGTGATGAATCGGGAGTTTTAATTTCTTTTATTCATTGAACAAAGATTTTTGTAAGCAAGGTAAAGCATAAATTGTTATTTCTGTGTAATAATTTGCACTCTTGTATGTAGGTTTGAGGGATGTGCTTGTGATTCGTTGGTAGAGAATGAAAGAAAATAACAACTAGTGTATGATGTGTGTAAGGTTTAAGCTAGGTAATTGTGGGGGGGTGTGAGGGTAGTGCATGTCAAGGTGATTTTAAGAAAACTGCCATGCGATTGAGGATGGTAACTAGTACAAAAAATGTGTAAAAATGATAACTCCTTAACATTTAATCTTAGACAAGTCCCTAAAAAGTTTTAGAAACATACTAAAGATGTTTTTTTAAGGCTTAAATCGGGACAAACACCCACTATTCTACCCTCCAAAAAAATTTGCTTTCGAAATAACTGACAGGCAAATGACAAGAACATCTAACACGTATGTTCGACCATTAACTATGAATGGTGACTCTTGTGTTTAATTTTTCCCACCTAAATGAGTACTCTTCTGTTTTGCGGAATAGACCCGGCATCGAAGTCATATTTGGACCCACGTGCTTCTCGACAACACCTGTGCCGGCAGTCAAACAGTTACACTGCCGCTCGACCGGCTCAGCCGCTCGACCGGCAGGTTAACTGCCGTCTAGTGCTTATCCGGCACAAGCGCACCGAACTTGCTATCCGAAGAAAAAAATATGCTCGCACTCGTCGTTGGGAGTTTTCTATGCTAGATAATGCACCCCTCGCTATCCGCGGTTGGAGGCAAGAAATGCGTTGTTAATTCGACGCTTGCATTGTTGATTCGTTTGGCATTTCGAGACCGTCCGATTACATCTTTAGGTAGTTATCCAACGACATCTCGAGGGACACAAGCTAGGAATATGTGTTTTTAACGATGGGTATGGTTGACTCCTACTGAAATCTTTACACATTGGACGTTCAGGACGTAACGTAAAAATCGTCTCGATTTCATTCGACGGTCAGCGCCTGCCAATTACTGCGCTTCAAATACATGACTTTTTATATGCGTCACATTTGCTGGCAGGCGCTGATCGTCGATCTTAGTCGTCGACGATTTCAGAACGTGGATCTCTCCTGTTCACTTGTGTACACTATGTGGCCACTCGCGTGGTGTTTGTTGTGCATTTCCACGTTCAATCGCAACATACACAAGTCACTGTGAGGGGGGATGGGGGATGGCATGTTGAACCCAAGACCGGATGCCCCTCGCCCCTCCCCGCCACCAGTCAAGTGCATATGGGGGATGCATGCGGAAGTGCATAGCTCTCGCACTTCCTGTTGGCAGAAAAGTACAGAAGTGCGAGGAGGACATTTCTTGGAACGTTCTTACGCCGGAATGAACTAGTTAACATCTGTGGCATGTAACCACACAACGGGATGTACACCTCCTCATACACTTCTCACATACACTTTGTTGGCTAGCGGGGGGGGAGGGGGGGGGTGGGGACAGCGAATCCCCGAGGAGCGAGGAGCGAACAGGAAATGTGTGTTTTCGATAGCCTGAAAGTCTCGACCACTATCGCAAAGACATCTTGTCATCTTTTGGCTCGCATTGTTTTCGACAAAAAATATCTCGAGACCAATCTGTCTTCCGATAGCCAGAAGTAGGTCTCCTAAGCCTCTGGCAGTTGTTCACTTCCTTGATTTATATACTGTAATGTTGGAAGTTTGTAACAATAACAAATATTATCTTAGTACAAAATTCCTCCAGAAAATAATAGACAACCCTTGTAAGTTATGTTCCAAAAATGTTATTTCCCTCAATATGTATCTTAAGTAGATGAAGGGAAACTTCCTAGAAATCAAAATGTATGTGAGAACCCTTATGGAGACCTGTGATGGAAACGTACTATTTGTTTCTGTTTAAGAAGGTTCCTACTACCTTCCAGTTTCCTCAACAGGCATTATAGGAAATTTCCTAGTTGTCTCTTGTGTATGGTTGTGTATGGTGTACACTGTGAGAGGAGTGTATGATTTAGGGGTGATTGGTTCTAAATGCCGGGGTCGCCAGAAACCCATGTTTCTCCAGGCTACTGAGGCCATTGTGGTGATGGACATCAGATGAAAGTAGACTGGTCGAGCACATGTCAGGCTCACCAAAGAAAATCTAGTAAGCCGAGGAATTTGATGTACAAGCAGTAAGGAAATTGAGCAGAGGTTCGGGAGTTTGTGATTTGCAAAATCCTGTACTGGCCTTCTTTTGTGGTGTGAGATAATGTGAGAGGGAGACAAGAACATTATCAGTGGTAGGTGTAGAATGGTGAGAAAGGAACTCGAGGCATGACCGCAGAGTGAGCAATATTCCCGCTCGAGAGTTGAGCAGAATGAAGGATTGCTGTTTTGTCAGGCCCAGTTGCTTGAAAGTGATGCTGCCCTGAACCGGGCAAGACTATTTTTTGCCACCTCACACACTTAAATTGAAGTGAGTGGCCTGTAGCGCCCAGAATTAGAGCCTTAGCAGCACAGGCTCCTCATCAATGAGAGGGAAAACTCGCATTACAAAATAAGCACCAGAGATGCAGTTGGAAGTGAATAATGACTGAGTTGACACAAAAAAAGAAATATGGTGTGGAACCCCTCCCAACCTAACCTAGTCCCTTACTTCTGTGAGGCTTATTACTCTGTCTACTAGCCAATCAGGAAAAAATGCACAAGGTTTGTGGACTACCGGGTTTCCTCAATGAGCTCCGCGCGAGGACCAACAGCCCCAAATCCGGGCGTCGTTCAATTTTCCTAAAAATTGGACCATATCAAAACGTGCATCCTGCAAACACGGTCGTGTAGTTAGAACCAGCCAAAAAATCACACAGAGGAGTTATAGCGGCCTCAACCTAGGTAGACTCTATACAACTCAGAATAGCCGCCGACGACTGCCGTTGACATGAGTGACAGTGGCTGCTCTCAATGGAGCTGGGCGTGCAATGCTAGCAAGTGGGAGGATCCACACGAGGAGATGGAAGCAACGTCCCTCAAAGTAAAAAGGAACTAGCTAGTGCGCAGGTTGGGGCAGTGGCGTTATTGATGTAATGTGCGGGAACCCACGCTCGTTGCTGAGTCTGCTCCCTTACTTTGTTGCACTTAGAGTCTAAGTCTGAGAGCTGTGGTTTGTTACTCAAAAGTGTGCGCGCCAGAGTTAGCGCCAAAAACCAGCTGGAATCAAGCAATGACTGATTAGGAATGAAGAATGAGAAACCAACTGAGACCCCTCCCAGTTCTAGCCTCACATGTGATGCTTGTTACTAAGAAAATGAGCCAAACAAAAATAACCACGTTGCAAACGCAGTAGTGCAGTCAAAATCAGCAAGAAAAATAGCTACGAGGAGTTACGGCTGTCCGAACTCGGATGCCGACTGCACTGATCCTCAAAGCTATCAATGACTACTGGTCACGTGACAGCTAAGAAGTGCTGTCGATGGAGCTGGTCGTGTAAGGGTGTAGTGTTAGAAGCGTGAGGAAGAGGAGAACCACACGCTCGGCTTCACAGCAACACGTCCACTCCACTGAACATCGCCCCGTTAGCATTAGCGTCCATCTAATCAGTCGTCTGCATGAGCATGTACACCAACCAAGAGGTCATAGTAGGAGTTAGTGAGGCAGTGCAAGTTGGTTTTCGTGCATCTCTCATTGTACTCTGTTGTGTCCTCCCGGCTTGTGTACATCGGCGTGCAGATGACTGACGGCGAGACTTGACGCTACTCGAGTGTCGCTCGGTGGAGCCGACGCGCGCTGAGGCTCACTCACTGTTCGATGGAGCCTCCTCCCTCTGGTGATGCGCTCAGCTCCATCCGCAGGCATCCTCGGCGGTCGGGCCGCCGGCGGTCACTACCACTGCAGATGCTGTCTGCATGCACCTAGCGTTGTGTCTGGTTGTGGCATTGCGTCTGCAGCACCGTGCGGTGCCTAGGGTCCATGTCACATGCTGTATGGCCCTGTTTGGCATCGCTGACTGTCGTAGGCACTGCCTGGGTTCGGACAGCCATAACTCTTTGCTGCTATTTTTCTAGCTGATTCTGACCGCACGACTGCGTTCGCAGCGTCAGTATTATGGTATGGTCCATTTTTCAGGCAAAACGGACGACGCCCGGGTTTTGGGCTGTCGGGCGTCTGGCAGGGCTCATCGAGAAAACCCTGCCTGCCAGAAAATAGGTCCAGGACTATTTTCTGATTAGCTGGTTAGCTGAGTAACAAGTTCTACACTAGTGGGGGGAGCTAGAACTTGGAGGGGTCTCCCATTGTTGCTCATTCTTCATTCCTAATAGTCACTTTCAATTTTCAGCTGCTTTGTGGCGCTAACACTAGCGCGCACGTTTCTGAGTAACAAACCCAGAGCTTCCAGACTTAGACTCTAGAGCAGCAGACTGAGGGGGCAGCAGACTTAAGCAACGAGTGTGGAAGCCTGCACGCTGCATCAACAACGCCGCTGCCCCAACCTGCTGCCTAGGTTTTCTAGCTTGGTATCAGAGCCAGAGCGTAGCAGCAGCAGCAGAAGACTGGCCTACAGGTGCCAGACAACGCCGGCGGACCCCCATACGCGCCAGTGCAGGGGAAATGCTGCCGGATTTTTTCCGGCAGCATTGACCCGCCTGGTGGCGGCGTCAGATTTTTTCCCACGGCCACTGGGCCAGGGGAAATGCTGCCNTGCATCAACAACGCCGCTGCCCCAACCTGCTGCCTAGGTTTTCTAGCTTGGTATCAGAGCCAGAGCGTAGCAGCAGCAGCAGAAGACTGGCCTACAGGTGCCAGACAACGCCGGCGGACCCCCATACGCGCCAGTGCAGGGGAAATGCTGCCGGATTTTTTCCGGCAGCATTGACCCGCCTGGTGGCGGCGTCAGATTTTTTCCCACGGCCACTGGGCCAGGGGAAATGCTGCCGAAATTGTTTCGACAGCGCTGACCCCCACGCGTGACGCGAGGAGGTGAGCGGCAGGCCACGTCCGACACTTGCGGGCGACGATGCACGCTGCAACGTCACCCAGGTGCAGTGAGTGGCACCAGCAGCAGTCTACAACAGCGGCAACCGCAGGCAACGACAGCAAGCAGTGGCAGCAGTAGCCAGCAGCAGCTGCGTGCAGCAGCAGCAGCAAGCAGAAGCAGTAGCTCGCAGCAGCCCGCAGCGGCAGCTCGTATCAGCAGCAGCCCGCAGCAGCCCGCAGTAGCAGCCCGCAGCAGTAGCCCGCAACAACAGCGAGTAACAACGGCAGCTAGCAGCAGGTGCAGCAGCGTGCAGCAGTAGCAGCAAGCTACAGCAGCCACAACAGCGAGCCGCAGCAGCAACCAGCAGCAGCAGCAGTAGCAGCAGCGAGTAGTTGCCGGCAGCAGCTAGCAGCGACTGCTGCTGCTCGTAGCCCCCCGCGAGCGAGCAGCGAGGAGCAGCCCGCTCCTGCCTGCGAGCAGCTGCTCGCTGCGAGCGAGCAACAGCCCGTTGCCGGCGAGTAGCAGTCCGCTGCTCGCAGCAAACAGCGGGTAGCTGCCCGTTGTGACACACGAAAGAAGAAAAATATAAAACAAGAGAAAAAACATCACCCACCCCACCAGCTTCGCTGCCGCGGCTGTAGCAGCTGCTGCAGTAGCCACAGTAGCCGCAGCAGCCTGTAGCAACATTAGTTGCTGCTGCAACTGAAGCTGCAAAAGCAGTAGCCACAACCGCAGCAGCAGGAGTAGTAGCAACTGTAGTAGCAGCAGCAGCAGTAGTAGCAGCACCAACAGCAGCAGCAGCAACAGCAGCTGTAGTAGCGGCCCCAACAACCGCCACTGCTGACGTCAGCATCTCGCTACTGACGTCACTGCTGACGTTACTGCTGACATTATCAACTCACAAAAAAGGGGCAAGGGAAGGGGGAAGAAAACCTAAGGGTGGGCAGGACGTCCACCGCCCTCAGCTGACGTCACTGTTGACATTAGCAACAACAAAAAAACAAGGGGCATCAAACCATGGCTGGTAGCCCCACTGGGGAGGGGTCCTCCTCTGTTTGGGGGACCCCCAGCTCCCCTTTCTTACAGCGGCTGCAGCAGCAGTAGCAACAAAAGCAACAACAGCAACAGCAGCAGCAACAGTAGCAACAGCAGCAGCAGCAGCAGCAATAGCAGATGTAGCAGCAGCAGCAGCAGTAGCAGAAGCAGCAACAACAGTAGCAGCAGTAGCAGAAGCAGTAGCAGTAGCAGTAGCAGCAGCAGCAGCAACAACAGCAGCAGCAGCGACAACAGCCGTCGGTGACGGCACAGTCCTCCTCCTACCTGGGCTCCGACGCCGTCACCCTGCACTCCGTCTACACTCTCGGGCCGTCCTCTTGTGAGCGTCAGCTGGAGTAGTTCATGGCGCTCCAGCTCGGCCTGCCTCGCCCTCCTCCCCAGGGAAGTGCGAGTTGCATCACTTCCTGCTCTCCTGCCCAGCCCTGCATGACTGAGACTGAGCTACGGTCATGTCCCGTTTCCTCGTCTGTCTCGTCGTCTCCCATGGCCTCCGCTACCCCTTCCCATGACAACGTTGCATGGCTTGACGATTGGCAGTCTCGGTTTGCGCCTCCTTCCACCGCATCCGCGTCCCTTGCTTGCTGCCATGTGACCGTTAGCGATCTGGCGCCCCCGGTCCAGGACCCTGTCGAGACCTAGATCATCGACTCCGGGGCCACGCATCACATGACGGCCTCTCGTGAGGCCTTTAGTATGCTTGAACCTGTAGGTGATGTCTCCGGTGTCCGGACAGGCTCCGGACATGTGTTACCTGTTCGTGGTGTTGGCGTCGTTCGTTTCCGTGGTCCTTCCGGTGACGTCTTTCTGAATGATGTCCTCTTCGTCCCTGGTCTCGAGCTCAGCCTCCTATCCGTCACTACCCTTGACCGCATGAGCATGGACGTTGTGCACTCGCGTGATGTTGGCACTGTGTCATTGCAATCGTCTGGTCTTGTCGTACTACACGCCACCACCCGTGACAACCTGTGACATGTACCTCGTCTCTCCTCCTCTCCTTCTGTCTCCTCTCAGTCGACCGCCACAGGCGATGTGTTTGTCACCAGTACGCTTTCTCCTCATCACACTCGCCTCTTGCACCGCCGCCTCTGCCACGTCCACTCTGCCGCCGTAGACAGCATGCTCCGCACCGAGCCGGCCAAGGGCCTTGACCCGGAGACTTTCCCCCTCCCGTGCCCCACTGAGTGCATTGATTGCGCTCAGGGGAAGATGCACTGGTCCACGTACCCTTTGTCTTCCTCCCGTGCGTCCGCCCCTCTCGACCTTGTCCATTCTGACGTCATGGAACCTCTCCCCACCGAGTCCGTCGGCGAGCACGACCGCTATGTCCTCACCCTCACTGACGACGATTCTCGCAACCACTGGGTCTTCTGTCTTTGGCAGAAAAGCGATGTCGCCCGAGCCATCCAGGACTGGCTTGTCCTTGCGGAGCTCGAGTGTGGCTGCTCTCTTCGCCGCTTTTGCTCCGATCACGGTGGTGAGTACATGGATGAGGCCACGACCTTCCTCGCCTCCCACGAGATCCACCATGAGACATCCGCACCTTACACGCCCACCCAGAACGGTGTCTCCGAACGGTGGAACCGTACCATGCCCGATACCGTCCGCACCATGCGGGTCGAGTCCGGTCTCTCCGATGGCTTCTATTTTGAAGCCATGGCTTACATGACCTGGATCTGGAACCGGATTCCCCACGGTCCCCTTTCCCGCCAGTCCATGCCGTACGAGCATTGGTGCGGTCAGCGAGCTGACCTCCACCCGACTCGTGTCTGGGGCTGCGTGGCCATTGTGTGGCTGCCCGTCCCGTAGCAGGGCGGCAAGCTCGCCCCCCGCGGACGTCCCTGCACCTTCCTCGGTGTCTCGCGTCAGTTAAAGGCCTGGCGCTTCTGGGATCTCGCCCGATACTACATCGTCGAGTCCCAAGATGCCCTCTTCTTTGAGGACCTGTTTCCTTGCGACCTCATTCGATCCAGCTCATCCGTGTCTTTCCCGTTGCGTGGGGGAGTGGTGAGTCCGTCCTCCGTCCTGCCGCTTCCGGGTGACACATCCTTCAGTCCCTCTGAGCCAGCAGCCCCAGTCGCGTCCGCTGGTCCCTCCGAGCCGGCAACCCCAGTCACGTCTGTTGGTCCCCACAGGCCAGCAGCCCTAGTCGCGTCCGCTGATCCCTCCGTGCCGGTAGCCCTAGTCGTGTCCACTAGTCCCTCTGAGCCGGCAGCCCCAGTCGCGTCCGTTGGTCCCTTCGGGCCAGCGGCCCTAGTCGCGTCTGCTGGTCCCTTCGGGCCAGCAGCCCCAGTCGCGTCCGCTGGTCCCTCCGGGCCGGCAGCCCCGGTCGTGTCCACTGGTCCCTCTGAGCCGGCAGCCCCAGTCGCGTCCGCTGGTCCCTTCGGGCCAGCAGCCCCAGTCGCGTCCGCTGGTCCCTCCGGGCCAGCAGCCCCAGTCGCGTCCGCTGGTCCCTCCGGGCCAGCAGCCCCAGCCCCGTCCGCTGGCCCCTCTGGGCCAGCAGCTCTAGTCGCGCCCGCTGACCCCTCCGGGCCAGCAGCCCCGGTTGCATCCGCTGGCCCCTCAAGGCCAGTAACCCCGTCCGCCTCCATTGGCCTGTCAGACTCAGTGCCATCGCCTACCCTGCCACGTTACACACGTGGCCCAAGCAGGAGCATTCCGACCCAGACTGTCGGTGAGCGCGCAGACCGTCGCACCGCGCTCCGTGGCGCCTCGACCTCCCGTGGCCCCACTTGTCTCCTCCACTCCCACGGTCGTGAGTGGGGACCCTGGCACCAAGGCCCTCGGCTTGACCACCTCGGCTATCATAGCAGACCTTCACTTGGGCTCCGCACTTGGCTACGTCATGCTTCATCACGAGCATCGGCACGCTGTCGTGGCTGCACTCGCGTGCATCCCACCTGGGGCTCGAGATGCACACGCTCTCTCAGTCCGCTCCACAGTACGCCCGGAGGACCCAGCCACCCTACCCGAGGCACGAGCCTCTCCTGAGGCTGCACACTGGGACGCTGCCTGCACCGATGACCTCACCGCTATCCGACAGCACCATGTGTACGACCTCGTCGACCTTCCTCCAGGTCGGAAGGCCATCGGTGCCAAGTGGGTCTTTCAACGCAAGTGGAAGCCCGACGGGTCCTTGGACAAGTACAAGGCCCACCTTACAGCCAAGGGATTTGCCCAGATTCCCGGGGTTGACTACGACCAGATCTTTGCCCCAGTTGGCCGGTTCTCCACTAGCCGGGCGCTATTCAGCCTGGTCGCCCAACATGGGTGGGAGCTGCATCAGATGGATGTGAGCAACGCTTTTCTCCATGGTTCACTTGAGGGTGAGGAGCTCTACATGGTGCAGCCCCCAGGCTTCGACGATGGCATTGAGAGAGTCTGGCGACTGCGTAAGGCCCTCTATGGCCTGAAGCAGTCACCTAGGTGCTGGAACCAAGAAATCAGCAGCACGCTCCTTCGTGGCATGCTCCAGCGCAGCACCGCTGACCCCGCATTGTTTGTCAGTCCGCGAGGCCAGAATTTTACCGCTGTTCTGGTTTACGTCGACGATGTCCTCATTGCGTCGCCAGACACGGCTGCCATCCAGCATTTCAATGACTTGCTGCACGCCGCCTACCAGATGAAGGATCTCGGATCTGCCAGAGTCTTCCTAGGCTTGGATTCGAGCATGATCGCTCCCAGGGCGTCCTACACATCCACCACGCCGCCTATGTGCAGACGATGTCCACCCGCTTTGTGGAGGACCTGCCACTCGTGCCGAGCGCATCCTCACCCATATCACCCGATGGTCAGGTGAAGCTGAAGAGTCCTGACCCAACTGTTGTGGGGGAGCCAGTTGACGTAACCACGTACTTGTGAGTCATCGGGTCACTGATGTTCTTGGCGACGATGACGCGCCCAGATATCGCGTTCCCGTCAACCTCCTGTCCCAGTTTTCTCAGGAGTCGCGTGACCTCCACTACGAGGCCGCGATCCGAGTACTGCGCTATGTCGTCTCGACTCCTTGGCGAGGTCTCATGTTCCGCCGTCAGCCGTCTGTTGTCGCGGTGGGCTACACCGACAGTGACTGGGACGGCAGTCCGGACGGTAAGAGTCGCACAGGCTGGATCTTTCTAATTGGTGGCATAGCTGTGTCCTGGCGTAGTGGCAAGCAGGGGTGCATTGCACGCAGCACTGCTGAGGCTGAGTACGTTGCTCTTCGCTCAGGCGCGTGTGAGAGTGTGTGGTTGCGTCGTCTGTTGTCTGAGTTGCGTCAGTCTGTCGCATCCATCACGTTGCATTGTGACAATGAGAGTGCCATGGCCATCGCCGACAATGACGGCTTGCATCACACATGCACAAAGCACATCAACGTTGAGTATCACTATGTGTGGTCGTTGTTGCATGACGACAGCATCAGCATTGTGTGGGTTGAGACAGCACGGCAGTTCGCTGACTTCTCGACCAAGGCGCTGAAGCGCGACTCGTTCAAGAAGGCTGTGAGTTCAGTCGGCGTGCGTCCGTGAGTGACTCTCTCTGTCCCTGCTTGCATTTTTGCTTGGCCAGGGGGGGTTGGTCGTTGAGTGTGTCTCTGCGCGCGCATGTGCACTACGCCTGTGAGTCATGGGGTGGTGTTGGTTTTCGTGCATCTCTCATTATACTCTGTTGTGTCCTCCCGGCTTGTGTACATCGGCGTGCAAATGAATGACGGTGAGACTTGATGCTGCTGGAGTGGCGCTCAGTGGAGCCGACGCGCGCTGAGGCCCACTCACCGTTCGGTGGAGCCTCCTCCCTCTGGCGATGCGCTCAGCTCCATCGGCAGGCGTCCTCGGCAGTCGGGCCGCCGGTGGTCATTGCCACTGCAGATGCTGTGTGCACGCACCTAGCACTGTGTCTGGTTGTGGCATTGCGTCTGCAGCACCGTGCGGTGCCTAGGGTCCATGTCACTTGCTGTATGGCCCTGTTTGGCATCGCTGACTGTCATAGGCACTGCCTGGGTTCGGGCAGCCATAACTCTTTGCTGCTATTTTTCTAGCTGATTCTGACCGCACGACTGCGTTCGCAGCGTCGGTATTATGGTATGGTCCAGTTTTCAGGCAAAACGGACGACGCCCGGGTTTTGGGCTGTCGGGCGTCTGGCAGGGCTCACCGAGAAAACCCTGCCTGCCAGAAAATAGGTCCAGGACTATTTTCTGATTNGGGTTCGGGCAGCCATAACTCTTTGCTGCTATTTTTCTAGCTGATTCTGACCGCACGACTGCGTTCGCAGCGTCGGTATTATGGTATGGTCCAGTTTTCAGGCAAAACGGACGACGCCCGGGTTTTGGGCTGTCGGGCGTCTGGCAGGGCTCACCGAGAAAACCCTGCCTGCCAGAAAATAGGTCCAGGACAATTTTCTGATTGGCTGGTTAGCTGAGTAACAAGTTCTACACTAGTGGGGGGAGCTAGAACTTAGAGGGGTCTCCAATTGTTGCTCATTCTTCATTCCTAATCAGTCACTTTCAGTCTTCAGCTGCTTTCTGGCACTAACACTGGCACGCACGTTTTTTAGTAACAAACCCAAAGCTTCCAGACTTAGACTCTAGAGCAGTAGACTGAGGGGGCAGCAGACTTCAGCAACGAGCGTGGAAGCCCGCACGCTGCATCAACAACACCGCTGCCCCAACCTGCTGCCTAGGTTTTCTAGCTGTGCACGGACAAAACAACTACACTCCCCCATGATCCAAAGGCATGAGTGTACACGAACACGCATAAGTCATGCTCCCCCGTGCTCCCCGGTCTAACACTCAGTACAAGAGCGAAAGGAGACGAATCACATGTGCAACAGGAACCCATGCAAGTGGAGGAGTCACACCATAGAGATTCAAGGCAGCAGTCCGACCATACTCACAGCCTTCTTGAACGAGTTGCGCTTTAGCGCCTTTGTGAGGAATTCAGCCAACTCCAACCTCGACCTACACAATGTGAATGCTGCCCTCATGCTACAAGGAATGTACATAGTAATACTCAACATTGATGTGCTTTGTGCGTGCATGGTGGACACCATCATTGTGCGCAATCATAGCGGCACTCTTGTTGTCACAGTGCAAGGTGATGGACGACACAGGCTGACGCAACTCACCCAACACATGACGCAGCCACACACTCTCACATGTACCAGCGTCCAAAGCCACGTACTCTTCCTCTATTGTAGTACGTGCATCCCACCCTTGTCTCCCACTAGGCGATGACATTGCTCTGCCCCCGATGAGAAATATCCAACCATTGCGTCTCTTTCTATCAGGGCTCCACGCACAATCGCTGTCAGTGTAGCATAAGGCCACCAGGGACAGCTGATGATGGAATGTGAGGCCTTGGCGTGGGGTGGAGACCACGTACCACAACACGCGGACAGCTGCATCAAGGTGTAGCTGGTGTGGGGCCTCTGAGAACTGGGCAATTGGAAAATTTTTAGGGCGTGCAGGCCCATGCAATAACGAACATCAGCTCTGTGTGTGAGTGCAATGCAAGACGGCAAGAATTTGGCTAAGTCTGGAACGCCGAATATAAAAGAACAAAGAGAAAGTGCAAATGAGCCCCTAGCGGGCTTAAGTAGGGGTGCCGGCAGCAAGCAGCACCGGGCCCCAACACCCCCGCTGAACCCAAATGAGTCAGCGGGAAGAACAAACTACATACACCACTATAACAATAACGGTGGTCTCCTCGAGGCACCAGAACAGCTCTCCGAGTGCCCGGGTCTCGACCGCCGAGAAAATACGAGCAGTGCTAGAAAATCTCGAAATCAGCGTCCAGACATGCAAAACAACTTTTCGAACATCGGAAGCGCTAGTACAACCACCAGGTCTCCTCGTCGCACCGGTACAGTCCACCGGGTGCGTGGGTCTCAACCCACCGAGAAAACTCTCCTAACTCCGGAGAAGCCAACAGGGCTACCGGAACGCATCGACCGCATCTCGCTGGCACTATAGTAGGTGCTGGAGAAGTCTCGGGACACTCCGGAGGCTCGTCGTGCCGTCATGTCCTCCTCTATCATGTACCGCCAACGTGGGTATATGGATAATGCATCGGCGTCAGTCGTGACGGGTGGAAGCCACACAAACCAACACTCTCCCTGGCTGACATAGCTGTCCACGCGAGAACAAATGAACGAGGGCACAGAACAACAACATATGCCAAGCCACAATGTGCACCAGTAAACCACACACGCACTGATCTGCTACCCATCGAAGATCTCCCTCGACACTAGCACATCTCACCAAGTATCTGGGTCTCCACCATGAGAGGAGTGATGCACACGCACACAAACCAGTGTAATGCACATCATACACATGTCAGACGACAAGATGGTCTCCTTGTGACACTGGCAGTACAAGTGCCCGGGTCTCGACCGCTACGAGCAATCCAACACAATAGCATCATCATCCAAACACAGGATCATGGAAGGATTTCCTCGTAACACAAGTGCAACTCACCAAGTGTCCGGGTCTCGACCACTAAATGCGACCCAACTCGCATGCACATGCCACACGCAGTATAGCCACACACCAAGACACACGATCACATGGTCTCCTCGTGACACTGGCACAACCCACCAAGTGTCCGGGTCTCGACCAACAGTGTGCTACCATCCACATGCAAATGTGCAGGCACGTCGCATGAGCCACACGCCGGATGTTGTAGATGCTCACAGCAGCACATGGACCTCGACATGCATCTCCCATGACGTCGCATCAGGTTGAGGTCCACACAACACTTCCCCTGGGTAGATGAACCTGACAGCGATGTCCTCGATGGAGATGCTGATGTCGTAGCTCAACAAATCCTGGGTAATGAGTCATGTGGTGTATCCATCATGCAGAGATAACTCCCCCTGTCACGTGCGAGTCGGCTCCCATGCTCAAAGACGAAGTGGTGTCTCCGGCTACGACTCCTCACGTCAATCTGCATCACCTGGAGTGTGCCAGCCCTCGCGTGACTGCCAAGGGTCCCAACTCACATTCTCTCCTCTCTCTGCTCTACCGCGATGCATCTGTGTACACTGGAGGAAAGGAAATGGACGAGCAATACGAAAGCGTGGATGAAGTGGCAGAGCTGGCCTCCGAGGTTAGATAGAGCACCCTAAGGCACACGAGTGTACGGCCAGATTAAGAGGGCTGGAGCGACGAACCGGATCACCACTCATGGACGAAGGTGACGATGGAGCAGCTGAGTCTGGTGGACGAAGGTGCGTGATGACAGCCGCACAAGGAGGAGCAATGACGGAGTCGACAACAACGATGATGGAGGAAACTGAAGGCACACTCAGCTCTCCTATGGTAGTTTCTCCGTCAAATGTCATACTCAGAGCTGCTATAGGATCCTCCCCGAGTATGGGTGTGCCAGATGCTGGTGGCGGAAGGCTCATGCCGATAGTAGTGATGCTCCCCTCCTCTGAGAATCGCTCACGTGCTGCCATCATCTTCCGCTCCAAGATCACTACATGCTCCTGTAGGTCGGCGTAATCTGCCTCAGACATGTGGAGGTGGCCCACGTCTGCCTCGCGTAGCATAAACTCTACCTCACTAGATGCTGCACATGCAGACTGTAGAACTCGCGAATACAGCTCTATCTACATCTCTGTTGCTAAAGACGATGGAGTCGGTGCTGCTGCATCCTCTTGGGGGTCAACCAAACTCGCAATGTGCTGAGACACTGGAACATCGGATGCAGCTGCAGGTGTCGCATCCACACCACAGCTCGTGTCTGTCACACGAGGAGTGAGCAGTCACATACCGAGAGAGAAGGAGAAGGAGCAGTCGTCAGAGTCCGTGGAGCATGTGGAAATGTCGTCTGTGCAGGTACTGCCACTCTCAGCGTCGATGTGATCAGCAGGGTCACCAGCAGGTGAACACGAAGGGGCAGAACTCAGCTCCTACTGACGAGGTGACTCCATCTGCGTGTAGGGATCTGCTCCACTTTCCTCAACTGCCACCATAGTGGACACGGATGTGTAGGACTCCGGATCGACAATGCCCGTCAAGGCGACCAGTAAGCGCAGCTGGCGCTCACACACGGTCTCGCCAGGAAGGCTGGTCGCTGCCACCTGCTCGATGATAGAGTGAGGACCACCTTCTGACTCCATCATGTATGTTGCTGCTCCGTCGTGTGTATGGGAACCCGGAGACTCAGGGAACATGGATGACTCCTCACGCTGAAGCTGGTCCTCAGGTAGTGCACATGACACGGTGAAGCCTGCTGAGTGTGCTGCAACACATGTCCCAGTGACATCTCTCAGAACTGCTGCTCTCAAGAATGCCTCAACCTCTAGAAGACCGACCAGCCGACTCTGCTCATGCACTATGACCGCTGTCGGGCTGGAGTGAGTCGCGTGCGCCAACGCCTCCGGAAATGCGTGTGGGGCATCCTGATCCGCACGGGACTCCTGTGCCACCGCCAGGCCGGTACCGGTCGGAGTCGCAAGTGGCACCGCCAAAGCACGCGGGACCTGCACTCCTCCTGATGCAACCTGCTACTGCGGAATGTCCGGCTGCTGCCCCAGCATAGATGTCGACCTCGATGACATGCACGTCCCAAGTACTCCAACACCCGCCAGACTGGTGAGTCATCTGCAAACTCTCCCCCAAAAGTCCGGTATATGTATCACGATCCGTACGGGACTCCTGTGCCACCCTTGGGCCTCCACCAGACGGAGCCGCGAGTGGCATCGTCCAGGGACACCGTACCTGCGCTCCTCCTGATGTCACCTACTATTGTGGAAGATCTGGATCCAGCCCGGACGATGACAGATAAGTCTCCACCATGAACGCCATGTCGGGATTAGACTCCACGCCATGTGCTGTCACCGTATCATCTGAGTCTGCATGAGCAGACGCTGGGGCACCACAGCCTGGCGCAAGTGCGGATCCTGTCGCTACGGTCACAACAGGAAATGTACGGTGACCACACTCCTCCTCGACAGGTACAGCAACGGAAGCCGGGGAGGTGGAGGATGCATCGAAACTGGCACGAGTACGGCGTGCGGAGCGCTGATGCCGATGCCGCGGGGACACACAACTGGAAAGACTACATGAAGACATGTCATCGCGAGGTGGTGTCGTGGTCGTAAGAGACTGGAGGATCAAGAGGATGGTGGAAGCCTGGGACAGGCCGACTGGTGGATCTAAAGGGACACCATTGAATGAGGAAGAAAGAGAGGATGAAGGAGATGTGGTCAAGGAGGCCGTCGACAAACGAGGAGCAGAAGCACGCTCAGTGACAACGAGGTCACAAAGCCGCTGCACCATCTGCCTCAGGCCGTGGATCTCGGTGAATATGGTCGGCAGAGGTCCAGCTAGGGGATCTACCAATGCTGGCAGATCCGCATGCTATGGAGGACGCATGCTCGGACGAGGCTGAAGCCAAGGTGGATGCCAGCCGGGAGGGCGCGTCCAACAGCGACGCCGACCATGACGTCCATCACCACAGTAGTAGCAGGCGAACGCGCAGGGCGCCTGCTCAGATGTCCGCGCACTCATATCGTGCGCTGGACGATGGATAGGTACCGAGGGCACCTACTCCCGGTGGTAAAAACCAAGCCACGGGAGAGAATGAGGCCAGTAGGTACTGTCACTCCTGGAGGTCACGGCGTCCGGGTCAGCAAACGTGACCAGACGGGACGAGCTGCACTACCATAGCACGCCCGGAGACTAGAGTCTGACTAACTGCGACTACTAATGTTGCTGCCACTAATAGAGCGAAGATAAAAGGTGGCGGCTATAGGTGTGGCTGCTGCTCCAAGCGGTAGACGACCCAACCCTCGGAGATGGAAAGACTCGAATCTGCCGTCGATCCTACGGAGTGACGTGCGTGCACCAATCAACGGGCCCCAGGAAGACGTTGGTTTAGGATGTGTCTCGAAGCGGAGATCGCTGCTGACGCACAATCCGCTGTCGGGTGAGAAGGCAAAACTGCAAGCGCTGGCGCAGCCGTCGCATAATGTAGTCGTTGCAACTCCGCCCGATACTGCTATTGCTGCTATGAAAGCTGCTGCTGCTGCGGCGGTAGTAGTTGTACGATGTTTTATTGCTTTTTTTTGTTTTCCCCTCTGCTCACCTTCAGCCCTTGCTCCTTATTTTTTCTCTTTTTCCACTTGATTTCAGGCGTACCCCTTTTCGTATTTTTTATTACTTGTCCCCCCCCCTTTTCTCGATTGCCCCTAAGGTGGGCGAACGGAGAAAATAAGGAAGGGGGGGTGTCCGGCCTGTCCGGCCTGTCCGGCCTGTCCGGCTCTCCCTCCCGTGTACGCTCGCTCGCTCGCTCGCTGAGTGAGCGAGCGAGCAAGTGAGCGAGTGTGGGGGGGAGCGGAGGAGGGAACGGGGGAGGGGGGGTCCGCCCCTCTCCGCCGTCGGCCCCTCTGTCGTTCGGCCGACGGAGCCGACGGGGCCGACGGACCCCTTCGAGGGACCCCTTGGAGGCGCTCGACGAAGCCCTCCCAGGGCCCCCTTGAGAAGAGGGGAGGGGGGCGAACGGGGCCGATGGGCTCCCTCAGAGACCCCCTCCCTCAAAGGAGGGCTGCGAGGCCCTCCTCGCAACGGTAGCAGCAGCTGTAGCGGTAGGTGCAGCTGCTGCGGTTGCTGCTGCTGCTACTTCTTCTGCTGCTCTACTCAGCAGCTGCTGCTGTTGCTTTCTGTTGCCACTGCTGCTGCTGCTGCTGCTTGCTGCTGCCGCCGCTGCTGCTTGCTGCTATTGCCGCTGTTGCTGCTGCTGCACGCTGTTGCTGCTGCCATCGCTGCTACATGCTACTGTTGCCGCCGCTGCTGTAGTGGCTGCTGCTGCTGCTGCTATATGCTACTACTGCTGACGCCGCTGCTGCAGTGGCTGATGTGCTGCTGCAGCTGCTGTTGCTTTGAGCGTCTACGCTGCCGCTATTGCTCCTGCTACGTGGCACCGCAGCTGCCGCAGATGCTTCGCCTACTCATGCTATTGCGGTTGCCGCCGTAGTCGCTAGTGCTACTGTTCGCGGCTCACCACCCCTATGGCGTTCACGTGCAGTCGTTTCGTGCTCCCTCACGCTGTTGCCGGCGTGGCGCCACATGACGCGTTCTCTTTGCGTTCCGTCCATTGCTGCTGCTTCTGCTGCTCACACGCCCCCCTGCGCTCTGATACCAATCGTGCCATCACGCCCTCCTCTATCATGTACCGCCAACGTGGGTATATGGATAATGCATCGGCGTCAGTCGTGACGGGTGGAAGCCACACAAACCAACATGGACGAGGACATTCACAACAAAGGCGACGTTGGCCCGTGTGATTGTGGCAAGAAACATGAGTGACCCGATAACGCGGAGGAATGCCGGGATGTCCACCACTGCACCCAAGGTGCTGGCGTCAGTAGCCTTCAACTTTGCGTGCTCGTTTGTGGTCATCAGGGTAGAGGCGATAGGGACAGTGGTCAGGATATCGGCAACGTGGTCAGCGAGCATCTGAACGTATGCTGGCTGATTTACCCGCATGATGTCGTGCGCGAGATCGCACTCAATCTCCATGCCAAAAAAAACTCGCGCTGGCCCGAGATCCTTTATCTTGTAGGTCCCAATCACCAGCTCCTTCACCTGTTCGACAACGGCAAGGTAGGGAGACAAGTTGAGTAGGTCGTCCTCATAGACGAGGATCGCAACAAAGGGAGTCCCAAGTGGAGTGATGAAGAGTGCCGGGTTTGTAGTGCTACGGAGAAATCTGCCCTTCAGAAGGGTACGGCCGACCTCCATGTTTCACCACCGAGGAGACTACTTGAGGCCATACAGGGCCTTCCACAGTCGCCAGAGTTCGCCCATCCCATCCTCAAAGCCAGGGGGCTGGATCATGTAGAGCTCCTCACCATTTAGAACACCGTGAAGAAAGGCGTTGCTCACATACATCTTGTAGAGCACCCAGCTGGTGATAAAACGACCAACCGAGGCAAAGACTTGGTTGTAGTCAACTTCAACAACTTGGGAGAAGCCCTTGGTGGTGAGCATGGCCTTGTACTTATGCAGAGTGCCATCTGGCTTCCACTTTTGGCAAAAGACCCATTTCGCCCCTATGGCCTTACGGCCAGGGGGAAGCTCCACGAGCTCGTACAGTACGTGCTCGTTGATGACGACGAGCTCCTCCCTACAGGTAACCTCCAATTGGTCTTTGTTGGGAGCATCACGGGACTCTTGTAGGCTTTGTGGGTTGAGTGCTAGTGGGGACGGTTGTACCATCAGCACACGGGCGGCATAATTTCTTGTAGGAGCCCGGGCCAGAGTGGCGAAGACTGCACGACGATGCTCTTGGGAAATGAGAGTGTAGCCCAGGGCCGAGCCTAGATGAGTATCCTAGGCAACGAGGCCAAGGACCGTGAGGACAAGGACCTTGATGCCGGGCTCACCGCTCATGACAATGTGAGGAGAGGAAGGCGTGTCGACGGTTGTGTTGGAGGCTGGACGGGGGGCCTTGGTGTGAGGTTCCGGGGGCGGCGCCCGCTTACGGGGCTGCAGAATACCCCCAGGAGCATGGGTGTAGACCTGGTGCGCCGGGGTGTCAGTGACCGTAGAGGGAGCCCGACGAGGACGAGGTCGCAAGGCGGGGTAGGCGACGGGTCTGATGTCGGGGAACTGCTAGACACGGGTGGATCCAAGGAGGTGGATGCATCGGAGGCCGGAAAGAAGGTTGGCCAAGGGATCAGGCTGGGCTGAGGACTCAGCGGAGGACTCCGACTCCGACGGGTGTGCGGCATTGCTGGTAGGGGACTTGGGCGGAAAGGTGGACGGCGAGGGAGGAGCATCCGAACCATCCCCTGTCGGGGGTGTCGATGCAGGTGGGACGACCTGTGCCTTTGGAGCCGGAGCGGCGACGCGACAAGTATCTCCCTTACAAGAAAACAACAAAAAAGGAGAAAGGAGGTAGACCGGACGCAAGGGAGGTCGCGAGGGAAGAGATCCTTAAAGAGTAGGACATCACGTGACTCAACAAAGGGATGTCGGACTGGGTCCCAAAAGCGCCAGACCTTGGACTGACACGAGACACCAATGAAGTGTAGAGACGGCCGCGAGTAGCAAGCTTGCTATCCCACTGGTCCTCAACGAGCGAGACACTGGCGATGCACCCATAGACATGAGCAGGCCGAAGATCAACCTGTTGACCGCACCACAATGCGTACTGCGTGGCCTGGCGGAGAAGGGGACCATGGGGAACACGGTTCCACACCCAGGTCATGTAGAAGATGGCCTCAAAGAAGAATTCTTCAGACAAATCAGACTCGACACGCATGGTGCGGATAGCATCGGCCATGGTGCGGTTATAGCGCTCAAAGACACCGTTCTGTTGCGGTGTTTCAGGGACGGATGTCTCATGACGAATCCCATGATTGGCGAGATAGGCGGTAGTGTCCCTCATGTACTCGCCGTTGGTGTCAGAAAAAACGTGAAAGGGTGCGACCGCACTCGCCCTCAACAGTGAGGTGCCAGGCATGGATGGCGGAGGCCACGTTGGTCTTTTGGTGGAGGCAAATGACCCAACGATAGCGTAAGTAGTCATCCGTTAGGGTTAGCACATACTGGCCATCCTCGACAACAGACACGACCGGAAGAGGGCCCATGAGGTCTGAGTGGATGAGCTCCAGCGGGTGCGTGGTGTGAGAAGAGGATGCATGGTAGGAGGCTCGATGCATCTTGCCCTGGACACGGTCGATGCACTCGGTACGACAAGGCCACTGAAAGGTGGAGTGATCAAGTCCGAGCGTAGGCTGAGTATGGAGCATGCTATCAACAGCATCGAAGTGTACGTGGCCAAGGCGGTGGTGGAGGAGGTGCACGTTCTGGGGGAAAGAACACTGGTGACAAACACATGTGCAGTGGTGGACGAGGGAGGGGACACGTATGATGGAAGTCAAGTGACGTGCCAGAGGTTGTCACGACAAACAGCACGTAACATGACCTGACCGGACGGGCGAAGGACGACAGTGCCAATGCCATAGGAGTGACGGACTTCCATGCTCATGAGGTCAAGAGCCATGAAAGACAGGAGGCTGAGTTCCAAACCAGGCACATACAACACATCAGTCACAAAGACGTCACCAGACAGACAACAAAAATGAACAACGCCTACACCACGAACCGGCAAGATCTGCCCGAACCCTGTCCGGACACTGTGAACATTGCCAATGGGACCAAGTATACTAAATACCTGGCAACAGGTCGTCATGTGATGCGTGGCACCGGAGTCGATGATCCAGGTACCATCAGGGTCACGGACTGAGGTCGTGGCATTACAGCGGACGATGAAACATGACACGGGAAGGGAGACGGAGGTCGCATGCTGAGCAGACGGGATAGATGCAAAGCAATCATGCTAGTCATCCAACCATGCGACATCATCCAAAGCCAGCTCCGAAGGGCAACATGCGGCTTCCCCGAGGTTCCCTCGGAGGTCGGTCTCTGTTTGACAGTGGGAGACCTCTCGGCTAACAGTCACACAACTCACACTTCCCTGGGGAGGAGGCATGATGCCGAGCTTTGTGGTAATGAAACTCTGCAGCTGGCGGATCCGAGCGCCAGAATTGATGGGTGCCACGGACTGCGGGGTCACAGCTCTGGACGGGGGATACGAGCTCCACTAGGACGGAGGCTGTGGGTAGTACACTGGCTGCGACAGAGCGTACTGCTACTGCTGCGGCGGTGGTGGTGGTGGTGCATATGGAAATTGCTGAGGTGGGACATATTGCTGCTGCTGCTGCTGATGGAGAAGGGAGCTGTGGTGGAGGCTGAGGAGCTGGCTATGGGGTGGAGTAGGTGGTGGCCACAGTGCTGGTAGGGGAGAAGGGAGCAGAGGTGGCAGCGGAGGTGCCAAGGCGGTGCTCACGCTGATGGAATATGGCGGTGACAATATTGGCCTCGTGAGTAGGGATGTGGCACGTGTACCACACGTGCCTTGTTTGGCCGCAATTATGGCACGTCAGGGTAGTGCAACTGGAAGAAGACCGCTGCCCCTTTCCCTTGCCCTTCCTGCCCTTCTTTCCCTTGCCCTTGGTGCTGCCCGAGAAGGAAGTGCCAGGGGAAGGGGTGGAGGAGCCGCCAGAGGTGGCAAATACGATCGTGGAAGAGCCATTGTGCTGAAGCTGTGTGTCCCCGTGCGCTTCCTCCATGATGAGGAAGAGGTCATACGCCCAAGTCATCAAACAACCCTGGGCCGCCAGCGCCTTGAGGATGGGTAGGCCGTAGGAGACGAAAATGTCTGCAAACTCAGGAGTGGCACCATTCTTGATGGTGAGGAGGGCAGCAACCGAGGGAGGCACGGCTGTCTTGAGCCAGCGTAGGATATCCTGTTCCCGGTGCCAGTCAGTGGTGAAGGACTTGGACTCCCTCATGTGAAGGGAGTTGAACTTCTTCAAGAGGCGGCTGACAGCTCCCTGGCCGGAGGCGCGATTCAGCCGTGTCCGTTTGTCCCAAGCCCGCCGGGGGTCAACGCTGGTGTCGTCAGCTGTGTCACCGATGAACGGCTCGTGGACAGTGCGGTGAGCATCGAGAACGGCGAGGATGAGTACGCAGATGGCACGACCTTCCTCAAGCACCTGCTCCGGGATGGAGCAAGCGCTTGAGCCTAATACGGCCACAATTCCTCCCCCAGTGCCCAGATGCTGTAGAGCAGTTCCCAAGATGGGAATTGCTCATCTCCGACGAGGTCAGGAGGAAGGGGCTCAAAGTCCTTGCGTCGAGAGGGGCCGGCAGATCCAGCACCTAGGACGCTAGTAACCGTTTGCTACTGTTGCTGCACCTACTGCTGCGTTGTCTACGCTGCCATAGTCAGAGTAGGACCAGGCTGTCCGGGAAGGAAAATCTGGCTTGTGCTGGTCGCAACAAACATCTGGTGCAACTGATCGACCTGGCGTTGCAGATCCCTTATGGGGTCTGCAGTGGGTGGGTCTGTAGAGCTATCCTACGTGCCGGCAACATTGTCTTGACTGGGAATTGTCACTGCTACTGAGGCTGTTCACGCCTCTGCTGCAGTTGCGGCTACTGCTGCTGCTGCTGCTGCCGCCGCTGCTGCTTCTGCTGCCATTGCTGCTGCTGGTGCCACTGCCGCTGCTGCTGCTACCACTGCTACTACTGTTGTTGCCACTCCTGCTGCTGCTACTGTTGTCGCTATTTCTGTTTCCGTGGCTGTTGTTGGCGCTGCTGCTGCTGCCGCCCCATGCCGGGTTGGTGCGTAGTCTCTCCTCAGTTAAGAGCTGGATGATGATAAAAAATCTGACTACATTTCTCGCTGATTTGGGATGGTGGCAAAATTTTACCTCCAGTCCAGAAATTTGACTGAGTGCTGAATTTTTAACAAATAAAAATTCCAGCACTGAAAGGCTGTCCAAATCCACTGAAATTTGGACCACATGTGTGCCTGACTGTGCAGTGGTGGAAGTCTTGGCTTAAAAAAGTGAAAAATAGTGCCAAAATGACCTAATTCTGTGCTCAGCTCCAAAAGTTAAAAAAAAAAACCTGGATCTGCGACGCGGGACGATTAATGCTGGAGCCCACAGACCACCAAACGAGCAGAGAATGGTGGCTATGGAAAGCTTGTGACCTGAGGTTTTGAACGAGCCTATGCGCAATATTTGACGTCCGTTTGAGTCCGGTGCAGTCCGGCGTAGGGGACGTGGGTGGCTGATGTGATTTTTGTTTGCGTCTCCTCCTCATCCGTACCGCTTCCAGGAAGGTACGAGGATGGGATAGTTGCTACAAACGGTACTCCTGCATCCTTCCTCTCCCTCTTGGGTGTCTGCTGCTGCTGCTACTACTGCTCCTTGTTGTTGTAGCAGTATGTGACACTGTTGTTGCTGCTGCTGCTGCGGCCTCTCTGCTGATGCTACCGTTGCTGCTGCTGTTACTGTTGCTGCCGCTACTGCTGCAGGTCACTCACACCTCTGGTTGACATCGCCACGTGCGTTGTCGTCAGAAGGTTGCCTGACGTCGCTGCACTGGCCGCTCACCTCCCTGCGTCAAACGTGGGGGTCAGAGCTGCCGGAAAAAAACTGGCATCATTTCCCCTGGCCCTGTGGCCGTGGGAAAAATTCTGATGCCGCCACCAGGCAGGTCACTGCTGCCGGAAATAATCCAGTAGCATTTCCCCTGCACTGGCGTGTATGGGAGGTCCGCCGGCGTAGTCAGGAACATGTACGCCACTGTTGCTACTGCTGCGTCTGCTATGCTACGGCTTTGATACCAAAAAAGGAACTAGCTAGAGTGTAGGTTGGGGCAGTGGCATTGTTGATGCAGCGTACAGGAACCTACGCTCGTTGCTTAGTCTGCCCCCTTAGTCTGCTGCAGTAGAGTCTAAGTCTGAGAGCTTTGGTTTGTTACTCAAAAGTGTGTGCGCCAGAGCTAGTGCCAGAAAGCAGTTGGAATGAAGGAATGACTGATTAGGAATGAAGAACGAGCAACCAACTGAGACCCCTCCCAGTTCTAGCCTCACCTCCGTTCCGTGAGGCTTGTTACTAGGAAAATCAGCCAAGCAGAAAATTTTGAGCATTATCCTGTGTGGCAGAATTTTCTGGGTGAGCCCTACCAGACACCAGACAACCCGAAACCCAGGCGTTGTCTGTTTTTCTAAAACTGGAATATACCAAAATAACCACGCTGCAAACACAGTCGTGCAGTTAGAATCAGCAAGTGAAAATAGCCACGTGGAGTTAGGCTGCCCGAACTCGGGTGCCGACTGCATTGCTCCTAAGAGCTATCTACGACTACTGGTGATGTGGCAGCTAAGAGTTGTTGCCGATGGAGCTAGACGTGTAAGGGTGTAGTTTCAAAAGCGCAAAGAGGAGGAGAACCACATGCTCAGCTTCATGACGACACGTACACTCCACCGACCAACTCCCTGTTAGCATTAGCGTCCATCTAATCAGTCATCTGCATGAGCATGTACACCAGCCGAGAGGTCACAGTAGGAGTCAGTGAGGCAGTGCACGGACAAAACAACAACAAAAGTAGTGAGATATCCCCTCTTGTTCATATCGTGTCAAATCCATGGCCTCTCACATCTGGTATGCCCTCTTTGTTTCACCCCACATGCCCACACACACATGTACAAGAGATTAAGTGACTATGGCTTTGGCTGGAGAGTCTTGGCAATGAGTGTAAATCAAGTGACCTTGTGACTCTATACACAAATAAACACACACACACACACACACACACACACACACACACACG
>SZWC01000894.1:162592-183763 GCA_023375785.1 Penium margaritaceum | reverse complement strand
ACACACACACACACACACACACACACACACACACACACACACACACACACACACACACACACACACACACACACACACACACACACACACACACACACACACACAATGCAGGTGATTGATGGAGATGAAAGCACTCAGGTGCAACGCTGATATACACGCCTCGGAGAGCATAGTGCTCGCTCCTCAGCCAAATGCTCAAGTGGCAATCACAACACCAATCCCGCATTTGTGGAGAGCTTGCATGTAGTGGTCAAAGCTGACATTCTTGATACTTATGTAGCATGACATGGGGCACACGTTATACAGGGATGCATGCATCCACATATGTTTGTGGTCAATGTGGTTTATCTTTCTTTCATACATGCATTTGACGAGTGATGCCGGGTGGCTGATCTCTCGGCACCACACTTCTGGTTGTACCGGCTCGTAAGAAAGCACGTTTGCTTCACATTCAGGTTCGATTCCAAGGTGGCGTCCGGACCCTACGTTGACAGCCTCGCATGGGTGGCCCGGTCAGCCGGCTCTTGTCACCTAGGTGTCCTGTAACTTGCCTTTTGTTGTTCGTTGTTCACGTTACACTCTATGTAACTGAGAATAGATCTCACCCCATTCCATTGCCTCACACGTGGCTCTCACCATGTGCATGCTGACTAGTCTAAACTAGCAAGCATCATCACCTACTGGTATCAAAGCAGGGAGGCTTGTGACTCCCACTCATATTCTCCCTCACCCGATCCTGGACCTAGTCCTGTCAACTTGGTTTGATCGGTGACGTTCATGAGGGAATGAAGAAGCCCCCAAAAGCAACATCCAAGTTTGAGAGAGTACATTACACCAAACACAACAGAATGAACGATGCTTCAAACAGTGGAGAGATGGTGAAGATACACTTAAAAAACATAGAAGTTAGAGAAGAAAAACAGAACAGGCAAGTGTATAGCTCTAGTCTCACCCACCTGGGAAACTCTAACCAACTGGTCAAAGAAAGCGTAACCCACCTGTAAGCTCCAAAATAATAACAGAAAGGAACCCGACAGGTGTACAGGCTCCTCGGATGTCAAAATGACAAACCGAAAGAAGCGCAAGGTGCAGAAACAGAAAATTTACACAATTAGATCATGAATGGGTAAGAACAACGCCACTCAGAAAAGGGACCCCAAGAGGTGGTCACCAAGAAAAATCTAAAGAGCACGTGAAGGTGTGCCTGCTGGTGCTAATGCTATCAAGCAGTCGTTGAGTGTCTCAGCATATCAGCAAGCCATGGCGCCAAGTCCAAAGGTGACCGTGACTGACACACTAACACTCCCCCATGACCCACAGGCGCGAGTCACCACGAGTGAGCACGGGTCACAGAATGATGGAAACAATAGCGCACAACACAGGGCATGAGATAGAGCCACACAAGAAATGCGGACGAGTCACGTAAGAGCAGAAGCAGGTGTAAGAAGTCCAGGATTGCGCATCGCAAACTTGAACTTGCCACTACACAACAGTTTTGTGAGGAAGTGTACATGCTGCTACTGTGTCTGAACACCCATGACAGAGACAAGGCCACATGAAACATGCTCATGTACAAAGTGATGCTCAATGTTGATGTGCTTGGTGTGGGTGCGACACATGCCATCATGCTCTACTATACAGTGCGTGCTCTCATTAGCGTAGTGGGTGGTGATGCAACAGATGGGCTGGCACAGCTGCTGCATGAGACGACACAACCAGATGATTTTATAGACGCCATCCCCCACTACAACACACTTAGCCTCAGTCAAGCTCCGTGCTACATAATCCTGCTGACCACTCTTCCGTGGGATAGCTATAACTCTGACAAGGAAGATGTAGCCAAAATGGCTGCACGCATCACGATCATGGCCCCAATCACTGTCAGTGTATACATAAACAACAGATGGTTGTGCGTGAAAGCACAGGCTTGGGCGTGGGGTAGACACGACATAGTGCACCACGCATAGAGAAACCTCTAGATGGAGCTGACACGGATGTTATGAGAACCGCAATAAGAAATTCACAACAAAGGCAGCATCTGCACGTTTTGTGGTCTTGAGTAACATGAGGGAGCCAATGAATTGGAGGTACGTCGTGACATCGACAGGCTCCTCCAGACAAACTGGGTCTGCCGACGTGAGGAGCCTTTGCCTAGCGGGTGTCTAAGGCGTGGATGAAGAGGGCACTGTGGCCAACAGGTCAGCAAAGTGTTCCCCTGGCGTCTTGTCATAACCAGCTTGATGCACATGTAGTGTGCAATGCTAACAATCACGCTCAATCTTCATTCCCAGGAAGACACGAACTGGACCAAGATCCTTCCTTCACAGCCTGGACAGTCTGCAGGTCGGGGGACGCAGTTAGGAGGTCATCCACATAGGCCAGGACATCGATGAAGGGTGTATAGGAGGCTCTCATAAACAGAGTTGGGTCCACTGTACTACGGTGATACTCGCCTCTCTCCAAGGTAGTGAGATTTCGAGGTTCCAACAGCGTGGAGATAGCTTCGGACCATAGAAGGCCTTTTGGAGGCATCACACCTTGTCTGTGCCATCCTCAAACCCTAGAGGTTGGATAGGATAGATCTCTTCCTTGAACTTGCCGTGCAAGAAAGCATTGTTCACGTCCATCTGATAGAGCTCCGAATCATATAGTGCCACCTGACTCAACAAGGCCTTTGTCGTGGTGTACTTGCCAATAGGGGCAAAGGTGGCATCAAAGTCTACACCAAACACTTGGGAGAATCCGTTGGCCGTAAGACGGACCTTGTACCGCTCCACTAATCCATTTGGCCTCTCTTTTCTTTGAAAAACTCAACGGGTTCATATAGCCTTACAACCAGGCGGTAACTTCACCTTCTCATAAACTCCATGCTCCTCAATTACAGCGATTTCCTTGTGCATAGCTTGTTCCCGGAGGGATGCATCTGTGGCATAGTGTGCTTGTTTTACTGTGTTTGGTTCAGGCACACATCCCATTGTGCCACTCAGATTGAGTGCAGTGGCGACTGAGGGATATGACAGAGGCCGAGTAGACTCGGCTGTCGCAATGGCTTGGTAGAATCCATTAGCGATGAGAGAATATCCAAGCAATGTGTTAGGCTGTACCACAGCCGCCACAAAGCCAAGAGCGTCAAGACCAACAACAGGAGTTAGTAGTGTGGTATCAGCGACACCACCATGAGCTGGAGAGACTGACTGCATGGGCCCAGAGTGGCCAGCCGAGACTGTACGACTGGCAGGCAGGGCATAGTGAGGTGTAGACTATAACGGTCTCAGATGACTGCCTGGCGCACAAACAAATGGCGAAGAGATGGGATGTTGCGTGGGTGCAACTAGGTCCGCTGTCGATGAAACCACAACCAACGACGTAGGCAACGACACAACAGGAGATGATGCGGATGCAGTAGGAGATGACATAGGTAGCGACACATGTACGAAAGGAGAGCGTTTTCTGGTGTTTCCATTTTATTTTTCGTTGCCTTTATTTTACCTTTATTGTTATTTCCTCCCCTCCTTCCCTGCACGTGGTCAAGACCCGGGCATTTGGGGATTTGTCCTGTTGCCTCGGGAGACAGTGCACATCCCCATCCTCTTTGGTCGATACCCTCATATGTGGGAGTCTGACCCCGTGTGGTGGGAGACCACCACCTTCATGTCCTTGATGGTTCCGATGTCCGGGTAGGCTTCCATGCAGATCTCTTCAGCGATGGTTGTACCTCACCCATGGTGGCGTTGGCTTCCGCCACCGAACTATCCTAAGGTCTATGGACCGCATTCTCCATCATACACCCCTACATCGTGGCTCCAGCCAGTGGCTCCATCCTTTTCTCCTTCGCTGACTCGATCAGTTCATGAGCTGCAGCATGGTCCGGTCGCTCTAGCCTCCACATTCCCTTCTCGTCCTCGGCCTTCGGATGTTCCCTCCAGTGTGAGTTTGGCTGTCGATTCCGAGGATCACCCTTGTTCATCGGATGGAGCCCTTTAAGGCGTGTTGAGTGGTGGGCCTAGGTCGCGTGTGGAGTTGATTGAGCATTGGCAGTCGCTCACCATGTCGTGTCTTCTTGTTGTGACTTCTGGTCGTGTGAAGCACTCTCCTGCACTTGTTTGTAGTGCCGAATTGTGTCATGTGTCCGCTCCGTCTCGCGTGTCGAGTGGCTGCTGGATCATCGATGCCGGCGCTACTCATCACATGGCATCGTCTCGTGCCGTATTTTTCACGTTTGTCCACACTGGCTCTCGGGCGTCTGTAAGGTACACTTTTTCCACACTGGCTCCGGCCAGATGCTACCAGTTCAGGGCGCTGGTGTTTGTATTGCTGGTCCGTCGAGTGACATCTTCTTTTCTGATGTTCTCTTTGTCCCTGCGCTTGAGGTCAACTTGCTTTCTGTCACTGCATTAGATGATCAGGGCTTGGACTTCATTTTTTCTAGTGGCGTCGGCACTGTGTCACTGCATTCTTCTGACCATCGTGTTCTTTTCCATCTGCAGTGTGACAAGTTGTATCGTGTGTCCTTATTTGCACCGTCACCCGCCGCCACTGTCGCAGTGCATGTGCATGTTGCTCCGTTGCTTTCTCCTATGTACACACGTTTGCTCCATCGTCGCATGTGTGACATGCAAACTGCCACCGTCCATAGCCTCCTGCGTCATCAGCCTACAGTTGGTCTTGACCCTGACACATTCCCTGCTCCTTGCACTGCTGACTGCCTTGATTGCACACAAGGCAAGATGCATCGCCCGTCCTTTCCTTCGTCTAACTCTCACATGATGTAATCACTTGTCCTTATCCATGCGGATGTCATGGGCCCTCTCCTTGATGAATTTCTAGGGGGTGTTGGTCAGTACGTTTTGTGTCTCACGGATGAATTCTCACATTTTCACAAGATCTTTGCCCTTCGCCAGAAAAGAAATGTCAGGCCCACGATCGAGTCTTGGCTTGTCCAGGCTGAGCGTGCTTGCCAGCGCAAGCTGATTGCATTCCGCTCCAATCGTGGTGGAGACTTCATGGGTCCCACAGTCCGCTTCTTTGAGTCTCAATGAGTGCATCTAGAGCTCTCTGCTACATACACACCATAGCAGAACGGAGTGTCGGAACAATGGAACTGTACTCTTGCTAAAGGTGTTCGCACCCTCCTTGTCGAGTCTTGCCTCTCTTTGTTGTTTGCCTTTGAGGCCATGTCCTACATGACGTGGGTTTGGAACCGTGTTCTCCACCGTCCTCTGCCTTGTCATTTCACGCCATTCAAATGTTGGTACGGTCGTCGTGCTGACCTTTTCTTTGATCGTGTCTAGGGAAACAACGCCTACATTTGGCTCCCTGAGGACCAACGTGATGGCAAGGTATCTCCTCAAGAACGTCTATGGTTTTCCTTGGTGTCTCCTCTCAGTCCAAAGCTTGGTGCTTTTGGGATCCTGCGCATAGTCAGTTGTCGAGTCTCTCAATGCTCTCTTCTTTGAGAGCACCTTCTCGCGACATCGCTCGTTTTGTCCCGTTTCTTGCGCCCTTCTCTCGTCCAAGGGGAGATGGTATCTATAGAGTGCCATTCGGTAGTGGCTGCACTTCGTATCCTGTCTCTATGTCATCGCCTCTGTCCTCTCCTGTTGCCTCTGCACCGTTGCCTTTGTCCTCTCATCTCGCATTTACATTGTTGCCTATGTCCTCTTCTATTGTGTCTGCATCACCGCCTGCGTCCTCTCCTATCACGTCTGAGTTGTCGCATGAGTCCTCACCTATCGCATCTACATCGTCTGCATTTAGGAGTCTCTTATCCCAGTTACTGATGACGACAGTAACGTTCCGTCCAGCTATTGGATATGCCAAAGACAGGTAGAAACATAACCACTTCCAACTGTCCTTGTTTTTGCCACTTGCCATGGCCGAAGCCATGGGCACCGTATTGTCATTGGTGTAAAAAATTGGCAAAATGAGCGGAATTCGCTTGTGCCCATTCTTCGGGTGGGTGCCGTCCTTGGTCAACAGTCAGTGGGCATGTTGGAAGCCACAAATGGTGGCACCCGGCAAGACAAAGGTACAAGAAAAATACCCGTCTTCAGTGGCCTCAACAACAGCGTAGTGTTGGGATCCACACGCATGAGCTCTAAAGGAAGAGAAATAGAAACCTTGAGCAAGCCAGTAGGTAGAAAAAGCAAGGAAAACCAAGCAACAGACACAATTGAAACATACATCCTTGTAGTAGATTGGAAACAAACTCCATAACTTGTCCTTTGGCCCCATGATATGCTTCTATGTTCTGGATCTAGCACGGTACAAAGTGTTACTGTCAACCTCCTTGCCAATGCTCTTCTTCACAATGACCTGAAGAGTCTTGGCCGTGGGGTTACGCTTTTGTGTTGATGTAATTTGACAACTAACCCACCGCACAGTCTTTGCTGGATCACCACGAAACACAACGGTGACCATCCACAAAATGGCCCACAACAACATTGCCATGTCGTGCGTTGACATGGGCCTTCAACTGCCACGGACACTTCTTCTTCCTTCACTGTCCGCAGCATACCTCAAACTGGATCTTCTCCCTCATCAGCCACCGCACAGTCATGCGGTTGGCTATGGCGTAGTCTTCGACTACAGCCTTGGTCTCCTCCATTGTTGCGAATTCCATCCCGGATGGAAACACGTCTGTTTTCTTGTGCTTTTTCGGCCTAGTATCATCAGGTTCATCACCAGAGGAGACCGCACAATGACATGAAGGAAACAAACAACTCTCTCTTCATGTTGATGAAGCATGTTCCGTTGGAACAACGGAACATGCTTCATCATGTCAAGAAAAAGACGACGTGGATCACCATGCCCATGACCGCCACAACTGGGATGAGGAGAGTTGTTTGCAAATTGTTTAGGCAAGATATTAAGGGGATGTAGTAGCTGTTCGTGCTCCAAGTCTTTATCATAGGCATGGACTTCGGATGGGGAAGCAAGACCTTGCTAGTCGTGTGTCATTCTAGAGGTGCGACTTGAAGATGTAATAGGCGGTGGGTCCTTGGACCTACGTCTACGGCTGGCAGTCCAGCTAAGTTGAGCAGCCATCTGAAGACAATATGGATATTGCTCAATGAAGACAAAAACTAAATAAATGATGTGTCCAGTCTCACCGGGAGCAGACGCGTCCGCCATCACTGAGGTCTCTCTATCGACGACACGAGTGGCCCATGGTGCAGAGAAGACGACAGACGGGTTCGCTTGTTCCTTGCGCACGAGTTAGTTGTCTGCACCAGGCTCTAGATGCGATGGTATGCATACCATGTACTAATAGACAATGTGGCTACCAACTACAACATGTGGTACGAGGCGTTTTTCTTGCAGGTCGGACGCGGTCTACGCGGGTTGGATACTGATGTCTTGGACTACCCGAATGGTTGACAACATGCAATTTGACAGGTCGACGTCAACCATGACTTGCGGAAATGAGAGGATTGATCGCATTTACTAGTAGATGCCAGCAAGGCTCTTACGAGACTGGCATGCTATATCTTTTCAACTACTTAATGGAAGGTTGTGCTTGAGAAGCAAGAAAATACGGACTAGCAGTACCGCATTCGAGGATCGAGTACATAAGACATATAATATTACCCCCTTCTATTAAACTGCAGAATAACAGTTCTATTCAACAATGTTGTAGCTCTCGACACGTCATTGGACAAACAATAGTTTTGTAGATAGTTTTCCTCCATTATTCAAAAAGACGAAGTTCACAAAAAAATGTTCGTGGTGACAACACTATCCATCTCTCCCTTCAAGTAAAAACCCAGAACGAAGGTTCACACATAAACATAATGATGTCATATCCACTACAACATTAGATTAACACTATGCCGGAGATAGCGTACATTTCCGAACATGCATGTATTTTTTGTACTTAATTGTTGCGTACCAGATGTACACGAGTCCCTAAACCTTCTGAGTGGGAATTTGTGTCATTACACAAATAACCCACCGCATGTCGAAACCCTGGTTCTTGCTCCAATGGTTGAGGGCAATCCGGCCACCTACCCTCGCCCTCCTGCGATTCCTTCTCGCACGTTCGAGAAATATCAACAGAAGTGTCATGACCTTTTTGGTCGAATTATCGACGCATCAAGACATATCGAGTTTTATAACGATGCATCTTCCATCTTCTTTGTTGATCTTCAAAGCCCCCGATTCCTCGGCGGATCTTCTCCATCCGACCACTCACGACGCGACTCCACACGCATTGCTCGACGATCGACCCGATGACTCCGACTATGTCTCATTCGTAACTTGACACTTGTATATATGTGTTTGATCATGTTGACACTTTTCATCGAAGTACACTAACCGCTAATCACAAATTTCTCAAGTATCCCAAATTCTCAAACCGTGTTCTACCTCGCAACTCATACATGTTCACCATCCACACCCCATTCGGCACAACCCTTGGTATCAGAGTGGAGTGGTGCTGGAGAAATTCGGCGACGACTTCGGCGATGGAGGAGCAGACTGTGACTATGCACGTGAACCCTGAAACAATGGCGAATGCTAGCGTGACAGGCTATGCGGCAGATGGGTCAGTCCCGACGGCTCCAACAGCCAATCCGGCCACGGATCCAATGGCGGTAAACCAGCCACCTTTACCGACAGCCTCAACATCTCCAGTAGGAGCAATTGGTGTCACCGGGCGACTGGCGCGGATCAACAAGGAACTGGCAAACCATATCTCTGTGCTTGAGGGAATCAACACCCATCTCCTGCAACAACTGAATATCGCAATGGAGTATTTTCGCAGCGCAAGTGCACGAGGGGCGATGCTCGTCGACAGAAACACCCAACTCATGAAAGAATCCAAGATTTATGTGGCCCCTCTTGAACCGTCCAATCGTGTCAACAACGATCGGAAGAAAATTGACCTCGTGGCCGCGATTCTGCATGGCACAACATTAATTTGGTAGTCCGGCCGAAAGGCCATCCAGCGACAGCACGAGACCGGTGGGACCTCATCAACGGCCAACGGTACCCATCTTGTATCAAAACCGCAAGTGTTCTACCCTTGGAGCAGATCACCTGGAATGGCAAGACGTGCTGACATCACCAACCGACTGGAGTGAACCCTCACACGCAGTGATCGCACATTTTGGACGGCTGAACAATAAGTTTGACGCTCGGTATAAATTTCAGAGTCTCCACCAGTAGTCTAGCGTGGCAAAGTACTCACACAGATTCTACGAGATCATCAGTATTGCAGACATCGCCCCCGACGAACTCTGTTTCACTACAACAATGGCCTCAAATGGGACATCCGGTGAGCGATTGCCATCTTTGGCATCCAGGATGACTTACCATGAATGATCGTAGCCGTAAATAGGATCGACAGCACCGACTACAACACTTGGATCTAGGAATCCTACGGCTCGCGACCTCTAACCAAAATTGTCGTGGAAACAGAATTAGCCAGTCGGGCGACTCCTCGACTCCAATGGAAGTGGATGCCGTTGGGAGCGAAGTCATAGAAAACGAGTCTGGAAACGGCAAAGGGCAAGATTGAAAGGCGCAACTCTTGTTCGAGAGGAGCAATATGCACCAAACGATCGCCCATCGGAATGGATCACGACGCCAAAGGGGGTCTCTAAGATCGCTAAGTTTGACAAGAGGTACAAGGACGACTAATCGGTGATATTGCTGAAAGCGCAACCACAAGGTTGCAAGAGTCGCAAAACGGTGCCGGAACTATTGAATGGAGGTGCCTCTCACGGTTTTGTAAGCAACAACATGGTTTGAAAACTGGGTTTGCAGACCAAACCATGGGCATTTGAAGGAAAAACCGTCAATGGAAGATTACACGTATGGAGATTCGAAGAACCACAACTACAAGTGGGAGAATTACGGGATGTTATCGTCTGGAGATCTTGTCCAATGAGTGGTAACAAAATCATTTTGGGACGTAATTTCCTATACGAGCACAATCCATAGATCGACTGTAACAACGATGAAGTCTACATGGAAATCAAGAGCACCAAGCGATAACTTCCATGTGTAGGGTGAAAGACGCCAACAAAAACAACAGACGTAGAAGCAAAAGAGGAAACCACAGCAATCAAGAAGCGACAACCTGTGTAACCGATACCGCTCAATGTGGCCAAGCACTGTATACGACGAGGGGCTCGCTCCTGGCTCGTACATCTCGAAGCAATGGAGAAAGGGGAAGTGGCAGCATCATACTCATTGGCATCGTCAGCCTCGTCAGCCACATCGGCCTCACCAGCATCAACAAAGTTCGCGATGGTTCCCGAAGAGTCCGCAATTGTCATCCGAAAGTTTGCAGACATCTTCCCCAATGAACTCCCAAAAACCTTCCCACCTCAGCACGACATCGACCATTGCATCGTGCTGAAACCGGGAAACCAACCCATCGTGAGAGGGGCCTATCGGATGAGCGACCATGAGCCGACCGAGCTGAAAAAACAGCTTGATAAGATGCCCGGTCAAGGGTTTACCCGCCCATCCACGTCACCATACGCTGCACCTGTAATGTTTGTGAAAAAGAAAACTGACAAGATGTGGATGTGCGTGGACTACCGAGCGTTGAACAACGCTACCATCAAGAACTGGTACCCTCTTCCTAGTGCCGACGAACCTTTTGACCAACTCCGAGGAGCTCGAGTTCTCACCATAATCGGCCTACAAGCGGTTATCACCAGATCCGCGTGGCAGACACCGACGTCGAGAAGACGGAATTCCGAACAAGTTACAGGCATTTCAAGCTCATGTTTATGCCGTTTGGACTCACGAATTCCCCGGCAACATTCATGGCGGTAATGAATAACATTTTCTGCCTGTACCTAGACAATTTTGCCGTGGTATATCTTGACAGAATTCTGGTATACAGCCACACCCCGGAGTAGCACAATGGACATCTCGAAAAAGTTCTGGAAGCTTTACAAATAGAGAAATTATTTGGAATCCTGTCGAAGTGGGACTTTGGTCACCATTCGATCGTGTTTTTGGGTCATGTCATCAACAGCGGACGGATCACCATGGATCCAAAGATGCATCTCGCATCTTCACTGTCCAACTTCTCAACAGCGGAACTTCTCAACAGATGTTCTCAAATTTGACCACTCACGATGTGACTCCGCACGTGTTGCTTGACAAACAACCCAATGACCCTGACTATGCCTCATTCGTACCTCGACACCTGTATATGTATGTCCGCTCATTTCGACGCTTGTCATCAAATTACACTTACTACTAATTATAAACTGCTCGAGTGTTCCAAATCCTAAATCTTGTTTAGCCTTGCAACTTCCAAGTGTTCACCATCTACGCTCCGTTCAGCATAACACTTGGTATCAGAGCGCATTGGTGCTGGAGAGGCATCTGACTACTTTACCCATCAGGAGGACTACCTCACACAAGCCGCCAGCGCATCTTGCACGTCAAGACTTTGCAGACTTTGCGAATACAACGTGAGGCGAGCGAGCGCAACCGACGACCAGCAGTGAGACTTCGGCGACAACTTCGGCGATGGAGGAGCAGAACGTGCCGATGCACGCGAACCCTGAAGCGACAGCAAATTCTGTCAAGGTAGGCTGTGCGACAGCTGGATCAACCCCTATGGCTTCGACGACCAATCCGGTCGCGGACCCAACGGCGACAAACCAGCCGCCCCTATCGACAGCCACGACGACGACAGTAGGGATGACAAGTTGCACTGGACGGCAGGCGCGGATCAACGAGGAACTGGCAAACCGGATCTCCGCGCTTGAAGGGATCAATAACCACTTGCTCCAACAACATAACTTCATAATGGAGGCTCTTCGCAACGCAAGCGCGTGTGAAGTGGTGCTCATCGAGGGAAATTCCCAACTCTCGGGCGAACCCAAAATTCATCTGGCTCCATCAGAACGTTCGATCCTGCAAACTCAAAAGGACCAACGGTTTGGATGTGGCTGACAATTTTGGAGGTGTACTTCACCACTGCAAGTGTCAACGGCGATCAAAAGAAAATTGACCTCGCGGCCGTGCTTCTGTGTGGTACGGCGCTAAGTTGGTGGTCCGACCTAAAGACATCCAACGACAGCAGGAGACCGGCGGAGCTTCATCGACGGCCAACGGCGCCTGTCTCATATCACCAACTTCAAGCGTTCTACCCTTGGAGCAGATCAATCCACAGCAGCAAGACGCTCTGACGCCACCAACCGAATGGAATGAATTTTTTCCCGCAATGCTCGCACGTTTTGGACGACTGAACGAGAAGTTCGATGCACGGTACAAGCTCCAACGTCTACATCAGCGGTCCAGTGTGGCAGCATACATGGGGAGATTGCGCAAGATTATCACTGGAGCATACATCCCCCCCGACGAACTCTCTTTTCATTACAACAGCGGCCTCAAGCAAGATATCCGGCGAGCAATCGCTATTTTTGGCACCCGGAACGACCTACCACGGATGATCGCAGCAATAGAAAGAATCGACAACGGCGACTACAACGCTTGGATCCGAGAATCCTACAGCTAGCGACCTCCTAACCACCATTATCGTGGAAATGGGAAAAACCAGTCGGCGGACACCTCGACTCCGATGGAAGTGGCCACCGTTGATCAGATAGATATGCGAACCTACTACAACTACTATTGTCGGAGCAAGCAAGAGGCCAAAAAGGGAGGGAAGTTGTAAAAAAATGAGTCACGAAACGGCAACGGACAGAAGAAAAAGGTACAACTCTTGCCCGTGAGGAGGGATGTGCGCCGAACGATCGCCCATCTGAACGGCCTACATCGACGCAGAGGATTTTTGAGATCACAACATTTGACGAGGGGTACGAGGACGACCAACCAGAGATACTGCTAAAAGTTCAGCCTCAAGGATGCAAAAGTCACAGAATGGTACCGGCACTATTAGATGGAGGAGCTTCACACAACTTTGTAAGCAACAACATTGTTCGCAAGCTAGGTTTGTAGACCGAACCAGGGATGTTTGAAGGAAAAACCGTCGACATGAGACTATAGATACGAAGACTGTGAGAACCCCTACAACTACAAGTTGGAGATCTACGGGATGTAATGGTCTGGAGGTCTTGTCCAATGAGCGATCACAAAATTATCCTCAAACACGATTTCCTATATCGGCACAATCTGCAGGTCGACTGAAACAACGGCAACGTCTACGTGGAGATTGACGGTGCCGAGCGACAACTTCCGCGCGCGGGACGGAAGCCAACAACGGAAGCAACAGAGGTGGAAGTAGTAGCGGAAGCCAAAAAGCAACAACCAGTGTAGCCAATATCGCTCCACGTGGCCAAGCACTGCATACGACGAGGAGCTCGTGCGTCGCTCATACATCTCGAGCCACTGGGTGAAGCGGAAGTGGCAGTTGATGACTCATCATCGGCCTCATCAGCCCCATCGCCATCAATGAACTTCGCAATGGTACCTGTGGAGTTCGCACCACTCATCCAAGAGTTTGCGAAGATCTTCCCCGGCAAACTCCCAAGAACTTTACCTCCTCAATGAGACATCGACCATCGTATCAAACTGAAGCCGGGCAACAAACCTACCATTCGAGGGGCGTATCAGATGAGCCATCACAAGCTGACCGAGCCGAAAAAGCAACTCGACGAGATGCTTGGTCAGGGGTTCATCCGCCCATCCACATCACCATATGTCGCACCAGTACTATTCGTAAACAAGAAAACTTGTGAGATGCGGATGTGGGTGGATTATCGGACGTTGAATGACACTATCATCAAGAACCGCTACCCTTTTCCCCAATCTGATGACCCTTTTGACGAACTCCGAGGGGCTAAAATTTGACTTACGCAGCGGATATCACCAGATACGCGTGGCAGCCGCCGACATCGAGAAGACGGTGTTCCGAACCTGCTACGGGCACTTTGAGCTCACAGTCATGCCGTTTGGACTCACAAATTCCCCGGCGACGTTTATGGCGGTAATAAACAACATTTTCCAACCATACCTTGACGATTTTGTTCTGGTGTATCTCGACAACATTCTGGTGTAGAGCAACATCCCGGAGGAACACGATGGATATCTTTAAAAAGTCCTCGAAGTTTTACAAAGACATCAATCTTGTGGAAAACTCTCAAAATGCGACTTTGGTCGTCGTTCGATCGAGTTTTTGGGCCATTTCATCAACGGAAAATGGATCACCATGGATATAAAAAAGTGACAGTAGTCGCTGATTGGCCAACGTCGACCAACAGTCGAGAAATTCAGGTTTTTCTCGGATTTTGCAATTACTACCGGCAATTCGTACGGGACTAGGCCCGAGTGTCAGCGCCTTTTTTTGACCTCACTCGAAAAGAAAACGAGTGGCGGCGGAGAGACATCAAGCAAGAAGCGTTCACCGCTTTGCGGAACGCTCTGACCTTGGCGCCAACCCTACGATTAGCCAATCCAGTGGTCGACTACGTCATGGCCACGGATGCATCAGACCGAGCCATTGGCACGGTCCTTCTGCAAGACCATGGCAACGACGATCAACTTGTCGCCTACATGTCTCGAAAACTATGAGGACCGGAACTCAACTTCGCAGAACATGAGATTGAGATGTTGGTGGTCGTGCACACGTTCAAGACGTGGCCATACTACTTGGAGTGTCGCCGATACATCGTGCGCACCGGCCACCACGCGTTAAAATATTTGAAGACAAAACCAAATCTCAGTCGACGTAAAACCCGATGAATGGAGTCCCTTGAATGCGGGTTCGACTACGATATCGAGTACCGGCCAGGCAAAACCAATCCGCCGGACGCACTCAGTCGCTGACCAGATTTTATGGCCAACGTTGCAAAGATACAGCTACAGCGAGACCCGTACCTCGAGCGACTGTTTGCATGAGGAGACGACCAGCACGGCGGATATGACAAGGCAAACTTTTGGTACGATACACCCTACTAGCAACGACACTTCACTCGCCAAGCGGTCGTTCCCCCAAACGACGAACTTTACCGTATGCTGCTTGAGGAGTGCCACGACACCGGACATGGTGGACACTTCGGAGCGGACAAGACTATTGGTGGGACAAGATGCAATCCGACGTGTCCAACTTCTCAAAACTTGCGACACATGTCAACGACAATAATCCCGTCGCATATGGCCGCCCGGACTCCTCCAACCGCTCCGTGTTCCGACGGAACCATGGGCTGACATCTCCATGGACTTCCTCACAGGATTACCAGTCACACCCGAGGGATATGACGCAATCCTCGTGGTCGTCCACAGGTTTTCCAAAATATCCCACTTCATACCGACAACGACCATCGTCACCGCCAAGGGAACAGCACAGCTGTTTATAAACAACATTGTGTGGCTACACGGCGTACCGAGAACGATCACGAGCGACAGAGATGGCCGATTCACCAGCCATTTTTTGCGCGAACCGATGACTCTCTACAGCAACAGAATTCAACTTTCAACGGCATGTCATCCTCAAACCGACGGTCAAACCGAGCGGACTAATCAGACGCTCAAACAACTTCTCCGAACACTATGCAAACCTCATAGGACGGGTTGGGCACAAAACTCCCGACCGCCAAAATCGCATATAATTTGGTAGTTTCCACCGCAACAGGTAAAACTCCGTTTTAAGTGGTGTATGGCAGACTTCCCGCCACACCAGCCGGACTACAAAGTCGTAGCAACATTCCCGTAGTCGACGTTCAATGCCAAGACTTCACCACCATTTGGAAAGAAACACGGCAGACACTCGCGAAGACACAAGCAACGATGAAGCGAGCAGCTAACCGACATCGCAGTGACGACGTATTTGCCGCTGGCAACCGAGTCCTCAACTCTGCAAACATCAAACTGCGTGGAGCCGACTGTTCGAAGCTCAAACCCTGATGGTTGGGCCCGTTTGAGATTGAGCGCATGCAAACCCTTGTGGTTGCGCAACTCAACCCCCCGGACACTGTGCAAGTGCATCCGGTGTTCCATATCAGCAGACTCAAGCATTACCGAGACCCTGGAGAGAACTTCACTGGTAGAGATGTCCCTCCTCCGCCTCGTGTTCAAGTGGACGAAGACACTGAGTACGTCATCGAGGACATTCCCAGCCATCGATGACGAGGCATGACGACAGAATATCTCGTCAAGTGGCACGGCTACGACGCCGCGCATAATAGTTTGGAACCTGATGATAACCTCCGAGACGTCGATCATCTCATCAACGGTTACCGCCATCCCGGGCCACATCTCTACGCGCACCGGGATGTCACGAGAAGTTTTACGTACAAAACGTACACGAGTCCCTAATCCTTCCGAATAGGCATTTTTGTTATTAGAGAAAGAGCCCATCACATCGCGAGAACTGTGATATTCACTCTGACGGTCGAGGGCAAACCGGCCAACTGCCCCGCCCTCAGTGGATACTCCGGAGCCTTCCGACAACTTCGACCACTCTCGCGAACCTACGAACAGAAGTATCACGACCTTTTGGTCGACTTCTCGACTCACCGAGACGATTATGGATTTACAAGGATGCATTTCGCATCTTCACCGTCGACTGTCGAAGACCCCTGACTTCTCGGTGGACCTTCTCGAATCCGACTCACGTGCGGAGGCACGCGCCGCTCAACAAACAAGCCAACGACCCCGACTATGCCTCATTCGTAACTCGACACCTGTATATATATATATATATATATATATATATATATATATATATATATATATATGTTCGATCATTTCGACACTTGTCATCGAAGTATACTTACTGCTAATTATAAATTGCTCAAGTGTCCCAAATTCTAAATCGTGTCCCGCCTCGCAACTGCTACCTGTTCACCATCTAGGCTCCGTTCGGCATAACATGGAAAGTGGATATGTAGAGTATTATACTGTTCCCCATAATAAATTTTCCAGGATGGAAATCCGGAGTACTAGTTTTTAACAGTGGCCCTCAGAAGTATTTTATGAATTTAGTGGACGTTAGAATTATTTTTCTGCCAAAGTGGCCATCACAATTTTTTTGTGCAAAATTTGGGTTCACTTTAGATTAGTTGCGGAAACGGTGGGTACGAGGCACTAGTACCCATTTACCGAAGGTGTGGGTTGCTCTGCTTGCGGAGCACCAGCAAACGCCGCCACCTCCAGCATTTTAGCAGCAGCAGCAGTCGCAGCAGCAGCAACAGCAGCAGCAGCAGCAGCAGCAGCAGCAGCAGCAGCAGCAGCAGCAGCAGCAGCAGCAGCAGCAGCATCAGCAGCAGCAGCAGCAGCAGCAGGAACAGCAGCAGCAGCAGCAGCAGCAGCAGCAGCAGCAGCAGCAGCAGCAGCAGCAGCAGCAGTTTCAGCAGCAGCAACAGCTGCAGCAGCAGCAGCAGCAGCAGCAGCAGCAGCAGCAGCAGCAGCAGCAGCAGCAGCAGCAGCAGCAGGAGCAGCAGCAGCAGCGGGACCAGCAGCAGCAGCAGGAGCAGCAACGCCACCAGGGGCGTCAACGTGAGCACCACCTGTAACGAGGCACGAACGTCCCAAACTCACACGTCACGAGACGAGACAAGCTGGGCATGGCCAGTCCTCTACATTCCCAGATGCTCCGGGTGCTGAGCTGCTCCGAAATCCTCGCGCCCCGGTGCAGACAGGGCCAGCACCCCGAGCGGCTTCCTGGGCCACGTGATGCGGCAGCGGCAGCTTCTGCCGCGGCAGCCGCCCCCCCCTCGGCCTTCTCTTCTTCTCGGTCGCACTCCCGCTTCTGCGACGCAACCCTTGTCACCCGCGGCCTGCTGTTCCTCCTGCTGCTGCTGTTTGTGCCGTCTGTGCCTGCTGCGTCAGCGTCTGCTGCTGCAGCAGCTGGTGCGGCTGTTGCAGCAGCTGGCGTGAACTGCGAGGAGTTGGGGTTCAGCGGGTTGGCGCTGTGTTCCGACTGCGACCAGCTGGCGTCGTACGTCAAAGACCCCAGTGCGTGAGTGCATGAGTGAGTGAGTGAGTGAGTGCGTGAGTGAGTGAGTGAGTGAGTGAGTGAGTGAGTGAGTGAGTGAGTGAGTGAGTGAGTGAGTGAGTGAGTGAGTGAGTGAGTGAGTGAGTGAGTGCGTGAGTGCGTGCGTGCGTGCGGGCGGGCGTGCGGGCGGGCGGGGGGGCGGGTGGGCGCGCGGGCGGGCGGGCGTGCGCGCGGGCGTGCGGGCGGGCGGGGGGGCGGGTGGGCGCGCGGGCGGGCGGGCGTGCGCGCGGGCGTGCGGGCGGGCGGGGGGGCGGGTGGGCGCGCGGGCGGGCGGGCGTGCGCGCGGGCGTGCGGGCGGGCGGGGGGGCGGGTGGGCGCGCGGGCGGGCGGGCGTGCGCGCGGGCGTGCGGGCGGGCGGGGGGGCGGGTGGGCGCGCGGGCGGGCGGGCGTGCGCGCGGGCGTGCGGGCGGGCGGGGGGGCGGGTGGGCGCGCGGGCGGGCGGGCGTGCGCGCGGGCGTGCGGGCGGGCGGGGGGGCGGGTGGGCGCGCGGGCGGGCGGGCGTGCGCGCGGGCGTGCGGGCGGGCGGGGGGGCGGGTGGGCGCGCGGGCGGGCGGGCGTGCGCGCGGGCGTGCGGGCGGGCGGGGGGGCGGGTGGGCGCGCGGGCGGGCGGGCGTGCGCGCGGGCGTGCGGGCGGGCGGGGGGGCGGGTGGGCGCGCGGGCGGGCGGGCGTGCGCGCGGGCGTGCGGGCGGGCGGGGGGGCGGGTGGGCGCGCGGGCGGGCGGGCGTGCGCGCGGGCGTGCGGGCGGGCGGGGGGGCGGGTGGGCGCGCGGGCGGGCGGGCGTGCGCGCGGGCGTGCGGGCGGGCGGGGGGGCGGGTGGGCGCGCGGGCGGGCGGGCGTGCGCGCGGGCGTGCGGGCGGGCGGGGGGGCGGGTGGGCGCGCGGGCGGGCGGGCGTGCGCGCGGGCGTGCGGGCGGGCGGGGGGGCGGGTGGGCGCGCGGGCGGGCGGGCGTGCGCGCGGGCGTGCGGGCGGGCGGGGGGGCGGGTGGGCGCGCGGGCGGGCGGGCGTGCGCGCGGGCGTGCGGGCGGGCGGGGGGGCGGGTGGGCGCGCGGGCGGGCGGGCGTGCGCGCGGGCGTGCGGGCGGGCGGGGGGGCGGGTGGGCGCGCGGGCGGGCGGGCGTGCGCGCGGGCGTGCGGGCGGGCGGGGGGGCGGGTGGGCGCGCGGGCGGGCGGGCGTGCGCGCGGGCGTGCGGGCGGGCGGGGGGGCGGGTGGGCGCGCGGGCGGGCGGGCGTGCGCGCGGGCGTGCGGGCGGGCGGGGGGGCGGGTGGGCGCGCGGGCGGGCGGGCGTGCGCGCGGGCGTGCGGGCGGGCGGGGGGGCGGGTGGGCGCGCGGGCGGGCGGGCGTGCGCGCGGGCGTGCGGGCGGGCGGGGGGGCGGGTGGGCGCGCGGGCGGGCGGGCGTGCGCGCGGGCGTGCGGGCGGGCGGGGGGGCGGGTGGGCGCGCGGGCGGGCGGGCGTGCGCGCGGGCGTGCGGGCGGGCGGGGGGGCGGGTGGGCGCGCGGGCGGGCGGGCGTGCGCGCGGGCGTGCGGGCGGGCGGGGGGGCGGGTGGGCGCGCGGGCGGGCGGGCGTGCGCGCGGGCGTGCGGGCGGGCGGGGGGGCGGGTGGGCGCGCGGGCGGGCGGGCGTGCGCGCGGGCGTGCGGGCGGGCGGGGGGGCGGGTGGGCGCGCGGGCGGGCGGGCGTGCGCGCGGGCGTGCGGGCGGGCGGGGGGGCGGGTGGGCGCGCGGGCGGGCGGGCGTGCGCGCGGGCGTGCGGGCGGGCGGGGGGGCGGGTGGGCGCGCGGGCGGGCGGGCGTGCGCGCGGGCGTGCGGGCGGGCGGGGGGGCGGGTGGGCGCGCGGGCGGGCGGGCGTGCGCGCGGGCGTGCGGGCGGGCGGGGGGGCGGGTGGGCGCGCGGGCGGGCGGGCGTGCGCGCGGGCGTGCGGGCGGGCGGGGGGGCGGGTGGGCGCGCGGGCGGGCGGGCGTGCGCGCGGGCGTGCGGGCGGGCGGGGGGGCGGGTGGGCGCGCGGGCGGGCGGGCGTGCGCGCGGGCGTGCGGGCGGGCGGGGGGGCGGGTGGGCGCGCGGGCGGGCGGGCGTGCGCGCGGGCGTGCGGGCGGGCGGGGGGGCGGGTGGGCGCGCGGGCGGGCGGGCGTGCGCGCGGGCGTGCGGGCGGGCGGGGGGGCGGGTGGGCGCGCGGGCGGGCGGGCGTGCGCGCGGGCGTGCGGGCGGGCGGGGGGGCGGGTGGGCGCGCGGGCGGGCGGGCGTGCGCGCGGGCGTGCGGGCGGGCGGGGGGGCGGGTGGGCGCGCGGGCGGGCGGGCGTGCGCGCGGGCGTGCGGGCGGGCGGGGGGGCGGGTGGGCGCGCGGGCGGGCGGGCGTGCGCGCGGGCGTGCGGGCGGGCGGGGGGGCGGGTGGGCGCGCGGGCGGGCGGGCGTGCGCGCGGGCGTGCGGGCGGGCGGGGGGGCGGGTGGGCGCGCGGGCGGGCGGGCGTGCGCGCGGGCGTGCGGGCGGGCGGGGGGGCGGGTGGGCGCGCGGGCGGGCGGGCGTGCGCGCGGGCGTGCGGGCGGGCGGGGGGGCGGGTGGGCGCGCGGGCGGGCGGGCGTGCGCGCGGGCGTGCGGGCGGGCGGGGGGGCGGGTGGGCGCGCGGGCGGGCGGGCGTGCGCGCGGGCGTGCGGGCGGGCGGGGGGGCGGGTGGGCGCGCGGGCGGGCGGGCGTGCGCGCGGGCGTGCGGGCGGGCGGGGGGGCGGGTGGGCGCGCGGGCGGGCGGGCGTGCGCGCGGGCGTGCGGGCGGGCGGGGGGGCGGGTGGGCGCGCGGGCGGGCGGGCGTGCGTGCGGGCGTACGTGCGTGCGTGCGTGCGTGCGTGCGTGCGTGCGTGCGTGCGTGCGTGCGTGCGTGCGTGCATGAGCGAACGGACGGTGCGGGGTGGGGTGAGGGCAGGGACGAAGGGCGTGCGCAAGGGCGCAGCCGTGGCCGCGAATGCGGCTGGGGAAGTGGCCTTCAACGCGCGGCTGCGGTTACTGGTGCATGGGAAGGCTGCGGATGTGCATGGTTTGGGAGTGGGCACTTTACGGATGGCTATTGGAGGGTTGTAAGCATTTTTTGCTCTTGCAACTTGTTCTTGGATCTTGTTCGATCTGTGCTTAAGATGGGTCACCCCTCACCATCTACACCCTCTGCTCTTTCTCTTCTCTCCCATTCCTTCTGCCTCTGTTCGTCCAGTGCTCATGTTGTGGAGCCAATGGAGTCCTCCACCCCCCCTTTCCCCCT
>SZWC01000894.1:106425-146401 GCA_023375785.1 Penium margaritaceum | reverse complement strand
AGAGAGAGAGAGAGAGAGAGAGAGAGAGTGAGAGAGAGAGAGAGAGAGAGAGAGAGAGAAAGAGAGAGAGAGAGAGAGAGAGAGAGAGAGAGAGAGAGGGAGAAGAAGTAGAGAGATTACAACGAGACATGCCATAGAGGTCATCAACAATGAAGGCACGAAGTACAATGGTACGTGTGTCAAGAGCACTCACTATGGTAGAGTCATCAGAGTGCTCAACAGTGAGACCCATCTTGGTACATGCATAAACATTGGATTTCACTGACACATTTGTACCCATTGACCTTATGACCACCGTTCGTGTCCTACTTGAAGTACAATGGTACGTGTGTCAAGAGCAGTCACTATGGTAGAGTCATCAGAGTGCTCAACAGTGAGACCCATCTTGGTACATGCATAAACAGAGGATTTCACTGGCACATTTGTACCCATTGACCTTATGACCACCGTTCGTGTCCTACTCAAGATTGTTTCTCACCACGACTGGAAGCTGCACCAAATTGATGTGAACATTGTGTTCCTCCATGTCACTCTAGAGGAGGAGATCTACATGGTCCAGACACCAGGCTTTAAGGTTGGTGACAAGGTCTGGCACTTGCGTAAGTGACTGCTCTTGACACACGTACCATTGTACTTCGTGCCTTTCTCAGCTCAACCTGCTCCCACAAGTGTCACCACGAGAAATATACATAGTAGGACAAACTTTCTAATGACCACGTGGAGCACACTCACATCCCCCTGGGTGCAAAGACCCAACAACTGATGAAGCTCCACGATCGTGGATCCCGTGGATCCATGCCTACAGCACCACACAGAGTGGTGGAAGGATGAGTTGTTGTTACGGTCGATGCGCGACACTCCTGGGTGGTGAAAGGAGATGTCCATTCGGCATACGCTCCTTGGAGGTCACATGTGATCTGGTTCTACTCCAAAGGCTATCGACACTCTACGTATTGGAGAGTGGTGCCGCAGTTGTATCAGTTCTCTCAGCGTCCAGTACCATTGCTCCCACAAGTGTCACCACAAGCAATATAACCTTACATGTTTACATCAGGCTTTAAGGTTGGTGACAAGGTCTGGCACTTGCGCAAAGTGACTGCTCTTGACACACGTACCATTGTACTTCGTGCCTTTCTCAGCTCAACCTGCTCCCACAAGTGTCACCACGAGCAATATACATAGTAGGACAAGCTTTCTAAGGACCACGTGGAACACACTCGCATCCCCCTGGGTGCAACGACCCAACAACTGATGAAGCTCCACGATCGTGGATCCCGTGGATCCATGCCTACAGCACCACCCAGAGTGGTGGAAGGATGAGTTATTGTTATGGTCGATGCGCGAAACTCCTGGGTGGTGACAGGAGATGTCCATTTGGCATACGCTCCTTGGAGGTCACGTGTGATCTGGTTCTAATCCAAGGGCTATCGACACTCTACGCATTGGAGAGTGCTGCCGCAGTTGTATCAGTTCTCTCAGCCTCCAGTGCCATTGCTTGTCGGCTGCTTTCCGACTGATGGTGCTGTTGTGGTTGATGTCCCTTGCTATATTTCCCTTTTCCATTCTTCCCCTGTATAGCAACGGCCACACCCTGAGGGAATGCGAGGGGGAAAGCTGAAGAGGAAGAAATGCTAGAGGAGGAGGTGAGAGTGAGAGGGGTCATTGGGGATGCGTTCGTCACCGCTACCAAGGGGATCGCTGGATGCACCTGATCAACCTCTTCGGCCCCCATCCTCTGGTGATTGTACCAGTGGGTCCAAGGAAGCAGCTCAAGGGACTCATTGACACTGTCTAGTCAAGTGACGCACAATCAAGGAAGCAGGTACAAGAAACATCAAGGTTTAGGCTAGGGAGATGCACAAAGTCCTATAATCTCCAATAGCTTAGTAATACAAATGAAAACTGACAAGCACGGATCATAAATACCTGCTGCGGTGTACGACCGGTGACACAAACGGCAGTGTCAATGTATCCTAAAACCGGTCCAAAACCACTGTTTTGGCACACTCTGGATACAGGCATCCAAACACAACACCATCTGAACCTAAACATGCCAGATCTTGAGCTGGATGCTATGACTGGTCACACGCACAGGTATGGCACCGATTGGTTGACACAAAATGTACAACATGCAAATCGGGCTCTGGAGCCAGTCCAGGGAGAAAATTCTAACGACGAAAGAAAAACTGCAGAGCACCTCAATAAGCACCCATGACGTCGTAGCAGGTGTCCGGGAGCTGCTAGCGGAAGGGTTCACCACCTGCCGGTGCTCTGACGCCAGCTGGGTCGGCATCGGGGATCTCCACGGGCATGGACACGGTCGAGTGGTCATAGTAACCTGTAGAGACAGACGGAGATGGCTCACATCACAACAACATACCATACCAACAAAGATGCAATCACGAACATAATGATGTTCCAGGTTTATGTGCTTTGTTTGGGAGTTTTGCATGCTTTCCGTTGATGGTATGACCTTGTGCTTTGGTATTGAGAGTGCATTGTGATGCAACGAATGGAGACAAGCACTTGTTGCAATGACTCGCACAAATAGAAAATCTCACACATACCTTTGTTGACTGTAGCATACTCGGCTTCACTCAATTTCTGCACCATGCAATCCTTTTTTCCATGTTGGCACTAGTGGATGTAGGGGCACCCTCAAGGATGCCTAGCCTTCATGGGTTCACGCTACCAATGTTTGGGGCAACCAATAGACACAAATGGTGAAGAGTGTGGAGCACAAGGGTCACGGATGTGACTCGGCAGAACACGTCGCGTTCAGGAGAACTGAGTCAAAGCACGTTTTTGTTTATTAGCACAGTGAGATTACATTTGATCCTAGTAGCCTGTGATGTAAGCTTTCCAAGGCATCCAAGCACGCCCAAATCGGACTTGTAGAGCCTCTGTTCCAGCCGTCTAAGTAACCCTTGGTGGAGTCGTCCACTTTGCCTTGCATGCTAGGCAACGAGAGGCGCTTCGACGATGACCCGTCAGAGCACCTTTCCTCACCCAGAAGTCACGGAGAAGTTTACCCTGTTCCATTATAGTCCTCTGGTTGCTTTCTTTATGGCCCTGGTGCATTTGGGGGTTGTTGGAGTTGAACTTGGATCACCGGCGGTGGATTTTCCCGCCACCCATGGCTGGTGCCAGATTCCACCCTTCCAACACCTGAACTTTGGGCCAGATTAACTTTCTGAATACCCACTCAACTTGAGTGATTCAAAGCTTGATCTTACATGGAAAAATCCAAAAAATCCGAATTTAAATTAAAATCAGGTGTTTGAACACTCCCCAGTGATTGGACCAGGGAATACTATGAACGGTACTCATGGCAAGGAGCACGCCATGTCAACCATCTCCCCCTTGCACCGCAACCTTGATGCCCTGTCCTTGGAGCCTGTAGCATTTCAATCCTCACAGAGCAGACCAAGATCCATGAAGCTCACATTGTGCCTATCTCTGGGTTGTGCCTTGGTCATGGTGTCCGTGAGCATGCGCTTAGTGCCACAATGCACAATAACTGCATCTCCCTGCGCCACCAAGTCTCGCGCATAGTGATGTCGGATCTCGATGTGCTTGGTCCTCTTGTGCAGCACATGATGTTGGGTGATGCTTCTGGCACTCATGTTATCTACATTGAGTATCGTTGGCTTCCTTTGTGGTACCCCGGTCTCCTTTAATTGCCGTTGCAACCACACCGCCTCCTTTGCGGAGGAGGCGGTGTGGCTGCGAGCACGATGTACTCCGCTTCGGTACTCGATGGTGTCACACAGTCCTGCTTCCTGCTTGCCCATGAAACTGCTACACCACCAAGTGCAAACACACACACTGGCATTGATCTTCTATCATCCACACCAACAGCCCAGTCGGCATCGGAGTATCCAACCAACTCGAAGGAGTCGCTCCACGCTCCCCATCCAAAAATGAGCCTTGACTGTTTTTTCCCTTTGAGATAGCGGAGGATCTGCTTCACCGCTTGCCAATGCAGCTGCCCAGGGTCAGCAACATAGCGGCTCACTTGGCCCTCCGCAAAGGCCAGGTCGGGTCCCATTGCCACCATGGCGTACATGATTATCCCCAGTGCGGACTGGTACAGCACACCTGCCATCTCCTCCTTCTCCTCATTATGCTCAACCCCATGCTTGAGCTCAGCTCGCATGTGGTTATCATGGGTGTGCCAATGGGGTTGCACTCCTCCATGTTGTAGCGATGGAGCACCTACACTAACTTTGCCTGCTCCATCTCCATCGTGCGTGCCTTGCGGTCCCTCTTGATTGCGACGGGGAGATAGTACTCAAGCTTCTCCATGTCGTTCATTTTTAACCAACAACCCAGCTACCGCTTCAGGTTCACCAAATCCTCCATGTCTGATGACACAAGGATGAGGTCATCCATGCAAAGAACCACGATCTGGTGGAATGTTGACTGCTTTTGCACGTACACATTGTGATGCGCCTCACAACGCTTGAAGCCAAGCTCAGTCATAAAGCCGTCCATTTTCAGGTACCACATGAGTGGCGCTTGTTTCAGTCCATAGAGGACCTTGCAAAACTGACTCACATGCCCCAGCGGGGCATCCACGCCCTCTAGCACCACCATGAGGACCTCATCCTTTGCGCCCTCCGGCCAATCAATCAGCTGCCAAGTACCATTCTCTTCATAGGAGGCAAGCTGAGATGTTATAGCTTCCTCCCACTCAGTCACATCCTTCTGCTGCAACGCCTCCTTAACGGTCTCAGGCTCCTCTTGCGTAAAAAATGCTCAAGCGAACCCAGTCTAGATGCTCTCCGCGGCATCGTACCGTTTTTCCATCCTCCTTGTGCGTCCACTTCTCCGAGGCTGGTGCTGTTGAGACTACTGCTACTGCTGCCACTACTGCTACTGCTGCCACTACTGCTACTGCTGCTGCTCTATCACGAAGTCACTCGCACTGCTGACCTGATGCCCTTCTTGTGGGGACCGTAGAAATGTGGGCTCACTCCCCACCTACTAGTTTAGTTCCACTGTTGCCGGCGCTTTGGACTCAGTGTCCGACTTGGCTGAATACGAATCAGCCACTCCCCCATCCCCCGGATGTTTCTCGCCATGTGGGGCCACTCGGACGTCATCCTCTTTTGCGTCCTCCGACGTCTACCCCTCGAGGAGTGGCAGCCACCCTCCCTGCTTGGAGAGACCCGTGTCCTTGTCCATCCAACGACTGTTTTTATCGAACGTGACATCATGAATCTTCACAATCTGCAACCTCCACGGGTCAAAGAGCCGGTACACCTTGCTCCCGCTCTCGTACCCGACAAAGATGCACAGGAGAGTCCGTGGGTCTAGCTTGCCCGCCCCTCCTGTACCTGCACAAGAGCATGTGCAACATAGCCAAATGTACGCAGGTGAACTAAAATTGACTTCCTCCCACTCCACACTTCTTGTGGTGTCTTCCACACCTTGGACTCCGTGTCTTTTAGCGGCCTTGTCGGTGTCGAATTAACAACGTACTCCGCTGTCTGTGCCGCCTCTTTCCAACACTTTTCCGCGAGGTTGGCATCACTCAATATGGACTCAAACTTATTGAGGATGGTGCGGTTTACCCTCGCAATACGCCCTTCTACTACGGTGAATGTGGCATATTTTTCTACCACACAATCCCCATGCTCATCATCCATGCCGAGCAGCCCTCAAACTCGCCGCCGTTGTCACTCCGGAGCACCTTCACCTTCAACTCTGTTTGTCGCTGCACTACTTCCACGAACTCTCCTATGTAGGACAGAACGTCACTCTTCTTCTTGAGATTGTAGAGGTACAGTTTGCGGCTATGGTCGTCAATGAATGTGACAAAGTAGCAAGACACACCAATGGAGGGCTCAAATGATCTGCACACATCTGTGTGCACCACCTCTAGCTTCGCCAATGCACACATCCTCTTGCCATCAAACGGCTGTCGTGTTGCCTTGCAGACAACGCACGTCTTTCACACAGTATTTTTGGCTACATCGAGGCTCTTGACCTCAAGACCCCGCACTTCTTCCTTCTTCGCCATGTCCCTTACGGTTATCTTCCCTACGGGCATATTTTCTTCAAGAACGAACAAGAGGGTGGAAACCAGCCACCTTCTACTGTCTCATGAAATTTCACAAAGTCCACACGTCGGGCGTCCCATTGCTGCCTGCCATAGTTGGATCACAACAAATGTCTCCAAATGGCTAGACTCGGAGCTCCAAGCCCTTGTGCAACAGCAATCCACCTTTATCAAAGACATCACCTCCTTGCTGTTGGAGATTGAGGCACTTCGCCTTCCATCTGACGTCATTCTTGCCACTTACGACGTTGTTGCACTCTACCCCAACATCCCGGTCTCAACCATGCTCACCTTCATCCAAGGACTTCTCCATCAAGCTCATCATCCCAAGACTCCCGTCATCATCCAACTCCTCTCCTAGGTGATGCACAACTCTTATGTGGAGTTCTTAGAGGACACTTATAAACAGGTCAAGGGCACAGCCATGGGAAACACCAACAGCACCGGAATTTGCCATCCTCTTTATGAGCATGATTGACCAAGAAGTCACTAGGAGATGCCAGTCACAACCATTCCTCCATCGGCGATACATCGACAATGGGGTTTTCATTTGGACCGGCTCACACAGAGATCTCCTTCACTTTCTCTCAACATTCGGCAGCATCGACGAGAACATCAAGATCAAGTGGGACATCTCCACTACAAGCATTGACTTCCTCAACATCACGCTCAGCAAAGGTGGCGGGTTTGAGGCCTCTAATATTCTGGATGTGAAAACATTCTAGAAACCAATGAACAGGTAACTCTACCTCCCCTTTCACAGCTACCATACTAGGAGCTCTCTACGTGATTTCGTCTTCTCTGAGCTTCGACGCTACCTCATTCGGACGTCCTCTGCCGAGGATTCCTTCGACACTACCTCACTCGTCTTCGAGCGCGCGGTTATCCTCAGAGATTTCTGCTGCTCATCTTCTCACAGGTTCGACGTCCTCAATGCCAACAGGAATTAAATCGGATGCTTCATCCGAACTCCCAAGACCGGTCAACATCAACGACACGTCCCCTTGTGCTAAAAACATTTTTAAATCCACAGACCGAAAGGTTACACCTAGGTTCACATTTACGACGTTTCTCACGTCGAGTTAGGCAATTTAGCATCCCAGTGTTCGCAGGCCGGCCTATCTTGGCATGGAAAATTCCAAGAAAATTGCGCACATACCTATGGACCTCTAGGTTACTTAGGTTACCACCTGGTCCACCACGGTAGCGTAATCCCCAAAAACCTGTGAAAAATGAGTGACGCGAACGGGCGCGAGTGTAGTACTTTAGCGGTAATGGTCTGTTTGTAATTTCATTTGACACTGATGAAGGTCCACGAGGCCGAAATCGGTATGCCAATAATGATTTTATTTCAGATTCTCCTCTCTCGCCGTCCATTTTCTGTCTAAGATTGTCTCCTTGCCACTCTGAGATGACTACCCCATCATCAACAGCCTCCCCGTCCACATCCACCTCGATGCCAATGTTTCCTTCACCGGCAACCAACTCTGTTTTGCTCTTGGTCACCGTCATGCGCCGCTCCAAGGCGCCATAGGTGACGAATGTCGCCCACCTGCATTGCGTGTGACTGTCCAATCCGGAGTCAATCACGGTGACTCCCGGATCTGTCAAGTCGGCTGACTCTTTCGCCATCATTGCGTGGTCGTCCTTCCTTCCAGCCTTCTCCAGCTACTCCGACTGCCTGTTGGGGTGGTTGCGTGTGTAGTGGCCTTCTTTGCCACACACATAGCACTCCCCCTTCTTTGCACCTATCTTGCTGCCCTGCTTGGCTCCCCTCCTCTTTTTGCCTCCTCCTCCACCTTGAGGGTGGACGGCATAGACAGAACTTGATCAGCCACTTTCGGGTACTTCAGCTCATCGGTGGACCAGTCGCCTACGACTGTGATCATAGGATTCCAACTGTCCGGCAAGGCCAAAAGGAGGATTATGGCTTGCAGCTGAGGGTCGACCGTCCATCCTGTGGCTACGCACTTGATAGTAAGGGACTCCATCTGCTGCAGGATCTCCATGATGTCACCGCATTTGTTGGCTCGGAGGGTGACGAGCCTCTTGAAGACAAAGAGCTGGTTAGCGAGGTTGCTAGACTTTTAGATGGTGTAGAGCTTCTTCGAGGTCTCCACGGCCTCAGTGTATCACCGAATCAATGTGTATTACATCGGAGCTAGCGCTAACACCAACAAAGCAAGCATGTTCTTGTTGCGCTTCTTCTACTTGTCCACTTCCTCCGGTGTCGCAGTGTCCGGAAGATGTTTTTTTTTCACCCTTGACCAGCTTAAGTATGCCCTTGTCATTGAGGTAGACCTCAAACTGATACCTCCACAAAGGGAAGCCATTCCCATCAAACTTCGTGACAGCGCCGATGCTCTCTTGCTCGGTCACTGTCATGGTGCGCGGTGGTAGCATGAAAGGAATAGAGCTAGGATCCTTCTAGGCACGTGGACCCAGAACAATTTGTTGGCACTAATGGGTGTAGAGGCACCCTCAAGGATTCCTAGCCTTCACCGGTTCACGCTACCAATGTTTGGGGCAGCCAATGGACACAAATGGTGAAGTGTGTGGAGCACAAGGATCAGGTATGTGAGTGGACAGAACACGTCGCATTCAGGAGAACTGAATTGAAATACGCTTTTGTTACTTATCATAGTAATCTTATATCATATTCTTATAGCCTGTGATTTAAGATTTCCAACGCATCCAAGCACACCAAAATTGGAGTAGTAGAGCCCCTGCGACAGCCGTCGAAGTAACCCTTGGTGGAGCCGTCCACCTTGCCTTGCAGGCTAGGCAACGGGAGGCGTTTCAACGATGACCTGTCAGAGTGTCTTTCCTTGCCTAGAAGTCAAGGAGAAGTTCACCTTGGTCAAGGAGAATCCTCTGGTTGCTTCCTTTATGGCCATGGTGCATTTGGGGGTCGTTGGAGTTGAAATCGGATCACCGGCGGTGGATTATCCCGCCACCCATGGCGGGTACCAGATTCCACCTGCCCAACACCCAAGCTTTGGGCCAGGCTAACTTTCTGAATACTGACTCAAATTGAGCAATTCAAGGCTCGAACTTGCATGGAAAAATCAAAGGAATCTAAATCTAAATTCAGATCATGTTTTTGACCGCTCCCTAGTGGTCAAACTAGGGAATACTATCAACGGCACTCATGGCAAGGAGCACACCATGTCAACATTCCACTCCTCCAAGAAGTAGTGCCGTCAACAAGAAGAATGAAGCATGCACGGCTGCAAGCATCTCTTTCATGGGCTCAATGACTTTCGGTGTAACCATTGGAAGATGAAGGCAGTGCAGATTAGGGGAGTCCAATTCACGTTGCAAAGAGCACACTACGTACAGAGCAACCTCAAGATGCCGTACTTGTGGGAAATACGAGAACTATGTAGTTAGTCTTGAGGGTGTAAGTTAAGGGAATTGGAGGGCAAGGGGGGAGACCCCCACACCAAGAGCGCCATGGATAATTCTTGTGGCACTTAGAAAAACTTGCAGTCAGAACAAAGACAAAGTTGCGAGCCTAGGAAATGAGAATTCAATGGACCAGTGAGCGTGCACCTCGCTCGTGCATCATCCAAAAAGGCCACGCTGTCACCCAGGATTGAGCCTGACCGCTTGCCGCTCACCAATGCATAGAAAAAGTGCTGGCATGGTGGCCTCCTTAGGATCAGCACACATGACTATGATGCAACTGTCCCAGAACCCACATGCAAATTTTGAGACAGACCAGGGCATCCTAAAGCGTTGGAGGTCATGCCTCTGCCATGAGAAAAAACAAACAGTCATGAGAGAGTCACTAGGACATCATGTGGCACCAAGCCATGACTTGGGAGAGTGCTTCTGCTGCCTGAGAGACTGGCTTCAATGTGAGTGACTTATGTTTCGGGGAAGACGTCCAGGAGCAGCCACGACACTTAGTCCCCTCCACATATGTGTGTTCATGTGGGGTAAGAAAAGAGGAACTTCCAGATGTGAAGGGCCAACGACTGAACACAAGCATTAACAAACAGTTTTAGAAGGTTGGAAGAAAAGGTAGCATCGGCTCGTGTGGTCGTTACAAGGTAGATCAAGGAACTAATGACATGGAAGCAATCCATGGCATTGACTCCCTCCTCATGCATCGATACATCGGATGACTTCAACAGGGTCTGACCTGCTGGTGTCACGGGCGTCAAGGAAAAGAAGATAAAGGAAAGAAGTGACCCTAAGTGCTCCCACTGGCTGTGCACATGGTGGGCATGCAATGGTCGATGATGTCAGTCTGGCTCGAGCTCCTTAGAAAGGAAGACACAAGTGGACCGAGATGTTTCATTTTGTATGTGGACTGCAGGTTTGAGTGAATGGACTGGAATAAGACCCAGGGAGGCAATGGAAAAAGTCATCAACATAGACACGGATGGCCACAAGGGAGAGGATGGCAGGCTGAGGAACAATGTTGGGTCAACAGTGATGTGGCAATGACCTCCCTTTGCAAGAGTGGAGGTGATCTCCACGTTCTAGCACCATGGTGACTCCTTAAAGCAGTAGAATGTCTTGCGTAATCGCCATACCTTGTCAATGATGTCAGTGAACCCCGGAGGTTGGACCATATATATCTTGTCTTCCAATCTCTGATGTGAAACATCATTGTTCATGTCCATGTGCTCAAGCTCCTAGTTGCACTAGACAACCAGGTTGGGAAGTGCCCAAGCTGTGGTGTAGTGCCCAATTGGGGCAAATGCCTCATCAAATTTTATGCCTGGAAAGTCTGAGAAGCCCCTCACATTCAGGCGGGCAAGTATCACTTGATGATGCCATTTGTTTCCGTTTGTGACAGTGTACCCAGCAGATTGCGAAACCCAGCAGATTGCGACACCGGACCCTCTTGGTCCGGTACTTTTTGACCTAGCTCTTCTCCTGGTGGTTGAGGTGGGAGCGTAGGTGTTGTGTGGTCAGGGTCACATCAAAGTGTTTGAGGATGATACGTCCCTCTGTGCGTCCCCATCCAGGTCGGAGGCAGCCTTCGTCGCCATGATAGGGGTCGCAGACAGTCAGGGGCTCCATGTCCAGCCCCGCAAGTGATTGCTTTGGTATCGCTCAGGAAAGAATCCGCCAGCAGCACTTGCAGAGATCCCTCTCACCTCCAAGGGTGCTGTCATCTTGGACTGGCCTTGAGCACGGACGCTTTTCTGTGAGGGTGGGCTGAGCGGTGGTTGGAGGAAAGTTTACAGGGGTCGAGGAGTTTCAGCACCTTGAGGATCCTCAGATAGTGGCCACCATTCAACGGGTGTGTGTCGTCCCATGGACAGAGTTCTGGGTGCAGGCCTTACCCCCGGAGCCCTTCTGGCTTTAGAAACTTGGCAGATTTGATGACACTGTGTGCGAGGCCTTCCTCATCCTCATCCAATAATCTAATGCGAAAACTAGTACTCAAGAGGGGGATTTTCAAGTGGCATCGTTCCAGGCGTTGGCATGAGAGCCATTGTTGGGGCACCGGCATGCAAGGTGTTCCTCTCTAGTTACGGGCGGCCCTACTTTGGTGGAGGATCGTGCCCATCTCTCAAAAGTGGATTATTGCCTCCATGCACACCTGTGGTTGGGCCTTCTGCTCAGTAACTTGGAGATGCTCTATTCACCTCTTGATGGGCTTGATCTGCTTTAAGTGACGTGCCATCGCATGCGGTGGAGGGGACGGGGGAGGGGGGGGGGGGGGGGGGGGGGGTCATCTAGGTCCATCACGCCATCAAGGATGAGATTGTAAAATACAATAGATAGCACAGTTTGAGGGTTGACATGGAGCCAGGAGGAGAGTTCCAGCTGTCGGAAGAGGTGTTGTTATTCCTTTTGGGACTTGAGCAAGAGGTGTGGGATGTGAGAGTGCGGAGAGATCCTCACAACACACGCCATGGATCAGAATGTGTGGTACTCGAGACGCTTCAAGAAAAACGTTTTGAGGAAGTGAGTCTAAGGGAGAGGTAATACACACACCAGTGAGTGCCAATCTTGGATGTGCATCACACGCACCGCAATCACACTGCCACCCAGCGATTGAGCCCAACCATTCAGTAATTATGGAGAGCAGCTACTCACAGTGACACAGAAGAATTATGGGCCGGTGGCCCCGTAAGGACCAGTTCCTGGTGAGATAATTTGACTCCCTTAGAACCCACAAGAAAGTTTGAAGATAGCCCTGGCATCCTAAAGCATCAAAGGGCTAGAGCTCCCCACAAGCCAAACCAGCAATGAGGGTCATGAAGAACAAGGATTATGTGACCATGGGCCACATCCTGAGTGTGTGCTGCTGTTGGCAGAGAGTACGGGCTTCACTATGGCTGGCTCCAATTTTTGGGGCAGAGCTCCAACACAGTCACAACACTCAATTTCCTATACATGTGTGAGGTAGTGTATGAGTGGAAAAAGACATGAGGGCATTACAAGTGTGATGGGCCACCAACTGACCACATACTCTCTCAACACTCTCCCATGACCTGCAGTCACAAAATCCACATGCCACGGAAAACCAAATTCAGAAACAGCATGAGATTAGTGAGCACAAATCCCCTGGGATCATGAGGATGTGCAAAACCAACAGCATGAATGACACACCTGAATATGTTTCTACTGGTGCAATCCTGAGAAGATCAGCTGGTTGTAATGGTGTGTCCACCCAGACAACCCAAACAATCATGACAGTGATACATTCATGAACAAAGTGGTGCTCAAATTTCATGTGCTTCGTGCCTGAGTGGTGCATGCCATTCTTTTCAGCCATGGATTTTGTGCTCTGGTTATTGATGTACATGTAAATTCACCGAATTGGATTGTGCAGCTGCTGCAACAGGCAACATAGCCATACAACCTTACACGTACCTCTGCTAAGTGCAACATACTTAATTTCACTATAGCTCCTTGCAACACACCCTTATGTGCCACTTTTCCAGGAGAAAGCTGTAACTTTTTTAGGAGACATCTGCTAAATTTTCAAGAAGGTGTAACATGTATGACTGTGGAAGCCTAAATTATGAGCCCCGTCGATATTAGTCAAGTCATAAAAAATGACTGAGGGATGTGCTCTAAAATACATCCCTATGAGACTCAAGTATCCAGTTGACTCAACCGGCTCCTCCAGGCCAACTGAGTCAAGCGGTTTCAAGATTTTGTGTCCATCTGACATCATGGCGGAGGGTGTGGACGCTACGAGGTCAGCAAAGTGCTCCTCCAAGGTTTTCATGTATGTACCTTGTTGGACGTGCAAAATTCCATGCTCACGATCACAGGTAATTTCCATTTCCAAGAAAACCTGAACCTCACCAAGGTCTTTCATCTTGTATGTGACATGCAACGGATCTTTGACCTTCTGCACTGCTACTAGATCTGCCAACACAATCAAAAGATCATCAACATACACCAGAATACCAACAAAGGGCTCTGATGTAGCACCCCGGACGACCGAGGGATCAGCATCGCTCCTCCTGTAACCCCCACGCTCTAACATTGAGCGAATCTAACTGTTCCAGTATCTCGGTGATTGCTTCAAGTCATACAACGCCTTGCAAAGACGCCCCACACAAGGTGTGCCATCCTCAAAACCGGGCGGCTGGACCATGTAAATCTCTTCTTCCAGCCGATCATGGAGGAATGTGTTGTTCACGTCCATCTGATGGACCTCCCAGTTATGTTGCACAGCGAGCCCTTCAAGAGCTCGTGTTGTGTCCATCCTGCCAATAGGTGCAAATGTGGCATCGAAGTCCACTCCCTCGATATGTGAATAACCTTCTGCAACCAGACGAGCCTTGTAGTGTTCAATGGAGTCATTAGGCTTTCTCTTTATGCGATAGACCCATCCAGCTTTGACAGCCTTTCACCTAAGAGGGAGATCGATGACCTCGAACACTCTGTGCTCAATCAAAGCATCCATCTTCTATTTCATGGCAATCTTCCACCTCTCAGAGTCAGGCCATGAATGGGTGTGGCTTAAAGAAACTACGGTCTGAACCTGACAATACCTAGCGGACAAGCGATGTGCGCCTTAGCTGGCGTAGACTCATGGTAGGGTGTTGCACTGTGGGTGGCCGCAGACGAAGACAACCACCCTCCTCACGAGAGTATGCATGAGTAGATTCAATTGATTCAGACACAGAGGCGGCCGGTGACAACACAACCACTCGTTCACGAGGGCTTGCAAGCTGTATGGAGGGCACTACAGCTGGGCACACCGGCGGAGAGGTAGGAGGCGATACATAGGATGCAGCAAGAGGCAGACCAGTAGATAGAAAAGTCAGGTCAACAGCCAACTCTGGAGGGATAGAGGTAGGGAAGGCAGCAGCTGACGAGGAGGGGGACTTAGCAGACAACGGAGGGGGAACCATCAGTGGGTAGCGCAGGAGGAAGAGAAGGAAGAGCCACTGATGAAGAAGACGGCACATGAAACGATGCAGCGAGAGGGGGCAAGCTAGGTGAGGCCACAGGGGGTGCAACTGCCACAGAAGGAGACATAGGAAATACAAAGGGTACAATAGGGACAGGATGGACAGATGTGCCTGCCCCAACTAGAGTATCCACTCGGGAACCCTCCCCAACACGTTGGGAGAGAGGGCACAAAGCCGAGTGAGTGTCTTAGGACTGAATCTGACACAGATCATGATCCGTGTAGGACTCAAGAAAGACGGCATCACGGGACTCGACAATGTGGTGGCGATCAGGGTCCCAGAAACATCAGGCCTTTGACTAGGGAGCGACCCCCAAAAACAGACACAATCGGCCACGGGGAGAGAGTTTGCTTCCTTGCTGGACATCAAGGACCCAAACACAGGTGAGAAATCCCTAGACACGTGCCAAACAAAGGTCGGCACATTGACCAAACCAACGCTCATACGGAGTCACATGACGAGGAAGCAGGCCATGAGGCACGCAGTTCTAGACCCACGTCATGTAGGCCATAGCCTTGGGGGAAAAAGCCTCTGACAGACCAAATTCAACACACATGGACCGCACAACATCCATCATTGTGTGGTTCCATTGTTTGGACACGCCATTCTGTTGTGGCATGTAGGGAGCGGAGAGATCATGTGTCATTCCTCGCTCCTCAAGAGATTGAGCAGTAGGATCCATGAATTCTCCACCGCGATCCGACCAAGAACGGTACAAGCATTGATTGGTTTGGCTTTCAGCTTGAACCAACCAATGCTGGATGACAAGCAACATATCGCTTTTGTGACGCAAAAAAACACCCACCGATAGGGAGAGAAATCATCAGTCAAAGTGAGGACATAAAATCCGCGCTCAGCCTGGGACTCGGTGAGACAAGGGAGACCATGAGTGGGAGCTGGCAGTTCAAAAGAGGCCGGATCAAGGCCAAGAGTGCGCTTAACACGCACAAGTGACTCAATAGTTGTAGAGTGCACATGACAGAGACGACGGTGCAGCAAACGTTGATGTGCAGTAGACAAGGTGCCAGTCTCATAGACATGAGCAGGATAAGACAACGAAACTGCAACATGACACGGAATTTGATAGAAACTGTCGATAGCATCACCACGAAGCACAAGAAAACGGGTAGAGCAAACACTGATAGTGGAAATTCCATCAGCATGCATGACTCTGAGTCCAAGGTGATCGCACGTGGGGATAGACAACATACTGAGCTCGAGTTCATGAACATACAACACAACAGAGAAGTACACAAGACCAGCAGGACCATCAAACTGAAAGGTCTCAACACCATGCACACGCAACTGTTGACCTGACCCTGTGCACACATGACGAACTGACTCAACTAGACCAAGTAGAACCATATTACCACGGCGACAGCACATATGATGGATGGCACCTGAGTCGATGACCCAGCTGCCATCCAGAACCTGCTCCACTGGTGACACAAAACAGAACTCAAGGGAATCATGAGAGGGAAGTGGTGGCTCAGCTGGGTCAGGGCATGTGCGATGAGCAACTAACTCAATCCACGATTGCACATCACAGAGAACACGGTCATCCACAGAGAGTGTCACTCCATCGTCACCAAACATGCCACACAATCTGTCCGTAGTGCAAACAGTGAGCCCCCTGGCACTGTGCATGCAACTCGTACCTCCTTGAGTGGTTGATTCCATGTCACTGCGGAAGGAGGATCCAAGGTCCCGCTCTAGCTCTGCAATGCGGGCGTCAAGAAGCTCTCTTCTAGGTGTGGAAGCAGCAGCCACGTTTGCCCGGCCGGTACTGCTCATCGAAGCGCCCGGCGTGCCGCTGCCACGACTGACACGGGCCCGCCAGGCGTCGTGTCGCCCATCCAGTCTTGGCGGAGTCGTGCTCACGAGGGCACATGTGCCACTTGTGGTTGCCACCATAGTTGTAGCAGCGAAGAACTCCGCCAGTTGCTCCCGAGGACCCCCGGGCCCCCTTACCACATGTATTCTTTTTCTCTTTCCTTCCCTTATCCAAGACCACCGCCGCCCTCGCACTCGATGGAGGAGATGTGGAGGAGCTGATGAGTGGTGAGGGAGGGTGAGTGGAGGAGATGAAAGACTCTGAGGCCGATGGAGGGACGTAAGTAGCTATAACTCAACCCATGGGCGGAAGGTACTTCCCTGTCACCCACACATGGTAGTCTTCTGTCCAAGGAAGGAGGGTTCCAGTCTCCTCCATCTGCATGAGCTCCACAAGCTCGAAGTACAGGGAAATATCCTAGTACAACTTGTGGGCTCCCAACATGATCGTAGCCAAAGCTGAATACTAGGACGGCATCTGTGTGCCCAAGCGAGTGTAGGCACGTAATGCACGGCTTCAGTATGCATCAGCAACCTCTGTATCACCCTGGCAAAGGGAAGTGAACTCGCGGATGCGTTCATTGAGATCAGCCTGACCAACCCGCTGATGGGTCGTCAAAACGAGCTGCCAAACTCCGAGGGTGTCCGTACCCGGCCCGGTCAGGTCTGACACATAGGATTTGACATCCAAAATGGAGTCGTCTGGGAATGCAATAACTAGGCCACGGATTGCTCAAGCTGCAGCAGTAGACTGTGCTACAACTGTGGCATCATAATCAGTCATATAATAGGGGAGCAGTCCCTCACCGGTGGCCCAGGTATGAAACCGAAACTCCCACACCTCAAATCTGAGGTTGTCCGAGTGCCGAGGAGGTAGAGACTGAAATTCCTTAGCCGGACGTCCTGTTGGCATAATTGAGCCAGACTGGCCTATGTTGTCTGAGCCAGGCTGCTGGCGCACAGGTGGTTCATAACGTTGTACCAACGACACTGGCGACACAAAAGAGTGCACTGGAACTGACCCCATCAAACTTTGAGCATACTGATGCTGCTATTGCTGTTGCAGCAACGTGGCTGACACCTACTGTGATTGTTGCTGGTACTCATGCTACTACTGTGACTATTGTTATGGATGCTACAGCTGCTACTCCTACTGCACTATGGCATTGCCAGATACAGATGTTGAGCTACCTGTCATCTATCCCACTGGGTGCATCTGGGCAGGCCGTTGCTGTGCAAGTAGTGCCTGCTGGATAGCCGGAATTATTGAGCAATGTCTCCAAATATTGCAGCTTCGTATCTTGCTTGTCCAACCGTTGAGCGGTCAAACTTGTGGGAGTCTTAGATTTTTCAATGACGGTGGAGGGTCACCCCCACCCGCTGACTGTGTTCCTGATATTGTGGCTGTCCAAAACGAGGAGAGGGGTAGAAACAGAGGACATGGTGGGCATGCGAACAGTCAACATTGCCGGGAAAGATTCTGTAACATTGAGCCTCCAACTCTGTCAGAGAATTGTGTGACGAGGCTCAAGGCCTGGATACTTCAGTTGTCTGGGTTGTACTCCGCTTGAAGGAAGGGAGAGATGAAAGACCCCAGCCCAAGGAGGCCCAGAGGAGAGAGGAGCTGACAGTGGCTGCCTGGCTGCTGTCAGGAACGCTTCTCCAGGGTTGTCGTGGAGGCAGTCCATTGACTGTAGCATGGAGGGAGGTTGCAGCCCACCCACTACGGTCTATGGGGAGATCGCATCACACCTGTTGTGGCCTAAGGTAGTCCGCGGCCCAACCACTGCAAGAATTGGCGAGGGTGGAACACCCTGGTTGCAGTTTGTGCAAGAAGCGCCGCCTAATGGCTACATCCTGCATAAGGGTCGTAGTCCAACAGCTAAGGCCTGAGCTTAGGTTGCAGCCGGCCCCGTAAAGGCTGCAAATGCTATAGCCGTAGCCTATCCGGCAGTGGTCGTAGCCGCCTGCTACTGGAGCTCAACTTCAAACAGCGGTGGCGTTTCACCCGTACGTCAAGCGGCGACCAAAAGGGAAACGGCCGTCGCCACGTTCCTCCTACTAAAATGACGAGGGAATGGCGCCATCGGCTCTGATACCAGAAGATGTTCACCTATTACTCTCCACACACGCTCTACATAATAGTCAGTGGAAGAGGGAGGGGAAAGTACCGTACTGGCACTCAAATTCATGTAAAATGTTTTTTTCAGTTCGCCCTTGTGTTCTATATTTATTTTTTAGCCGTTTAGGAGAATCACTCCTAAAATTCCATAAACCCCAGAGTTTTCTCCCTCACCTGGGTTCCTGGAAAAAACTTGTTGTCGCCGGGTTCATAGAACGTCGACCTCCAAGGTGTGTGGAGGAAATTCTGCGAGGTTCAGATGCCAACCCTGCCTCGTGCACTTTCGAAGCCTCTCGAGCCTCCAGTGACGGTCGATCCAACGGCCGACCGAGATTTCCAAGTCAAACTTTGGATTTCTGTGTTTGACTAGCGAGGTCACAAGGCTGAGTGAGGACTGATGGGTGAATATGACAAGCACTAATTATTCATGTAACCCACTTGGACGACCATACTAAAAATAAAAAAAGTACCCAAATTTCTGTGAATATGAAAAGCATTGAATTACATTCTAAGAAGTGCACAAATTTGAGTGCCAGTACGGTAGGTGCTTAGGTCAAGGTTTTAGATGAACGCCATGGAAGATCAACAAGAACGCGAGAAGGATAGCAGCCTGCATAATCAGGAGGCCCCCCGTCGGCGGGCAACGGGCTAGCAAGTTCCAATCGGTCGTGCTAGCCTAGTCCCACCTACGGGGTTGACCTTGGCCTACCTAGTTTTCTCCTATGCCATTTCATCGCTGTCCAAACAACTTCAACCCCATGCACTTCAACAATTCACGTCAAATCCACCACTCGATGAGTCAACTTAAATTGTTTGGATTTGTTCTAGTTCATAAAGCTTGTGTCAGCAAGAGCGATTCATTCTGTCTATCTTGGAGATCGTCACTGCTATCATTATTCCTCTTGTTCTCTCCGTCGTATCGCCAACGACTTGACACTCGCCAGTCTTTAGCCATACACAGGTCCTCGTACCCCTCAAGAATCTGCGTGTGCATGAACAGTAGCCGGGGGGTCACCATTAGTTGTCGTGAATGTACATAGAACATCAAGAGCTAGGACATTACCTCCACTCTCAAAGGATGGGTACCGACATAGCACTGTCAATCTTGCCCTCTTTGTCACTCCACAGTATGCACCATTTGCCACCATTCTTATCTGTGGATTACTTGCTGATTTTGTTACCGAGTCAAGAGGTGGTGGCATCTGTCAAGTCCATTTTGAAATCCGCATACAAAATGAAAGGCTTGGGTCCTGCTCATGTCTTTCTAAGCATGGATCTTGAGTGTGGTCATGCTTGTTGTGTCCTCCACGTTCACCAAGCTTGGTACGTCAGTAACCTGGGGAGGGCTTTGCCTCCCTGGTAGAGTCTGTGTCCAATGCTTCAACACTGATGACGCCAGCTGGGCAGAGGTTGCTCAAGATACTCGACATGTCAAGACTGGGGGAGTAAGTGGATGGGATCCAATGCCTGTAATTCATTGGGCCTATGATGTACCTGGCCACTACCACAAGAGCAAACGCCGTGTTCGTTGTTAGCTTCCTTGCTCATTTCTCTCAGTGCCTGAGGGTACGGCACATGGAGGCAGCATTGCGTGTTGTCAGGTATACGCTCTCTATTGCCAGAGACGGGCTCTGTTACCGAGCGCAATCGTCATTTGTGGTTGACGGGTACACTGACAGTGATTGGGCTCATGACACTGATGCTTACTGTCGCACTGGCTATGTCTTTCCTGTTGGAGGGACAACGATCTCATGGAAAAGTGGCAAGCAAGGTTGTGTGGTAGGCAGCTCGAGTGAGGCAGAGTATGTTGCTCTTGGTGTAGGCACTTGTGAGAGTGTTTGGCTATGTCGACTACTGCAACAGTTGTGTAATCCCATCTGTTGCATCACTCTGTACTACAACAAAACACTAAAGCTATTGCTGAGCACGACAACATGCATCACACTCGCACAAAGCACATCAATGTGAAATATCATTTTGTACGTGAGCGTGTGACCGTAGGCGATGTGCAGATTGTCTGGGTTGACATTCGACAGCAGTGGGCCTAATTCCTCACAAAGGCACTTAGCACTAATGTCTACAAGGCAAGAGTTCATGCCGTTGGGTTGTTATGCGCTCGTGATGCTCCTGGTTGATCCGTCGAACCAGTGCTTGTGACATCGATGTTGTGCCGCTGAATGTTCGTGTGTGTTTCGGCCATAGGTCAAGGGGGAGTGTTGGATGTGTGTCAGTGCCACACGGTGACCTCTGGCCTCGTTGCTCACAAACCTCATTGGTGCAGGTGACTGACCAGAGAGGGACAATACAGCAAGCTGCGACATCATGAAAACATGGTTGCACGTTGGGCCATTCTCTTCAACCAAGCGGCCGAGGGGTCTCATCAGTTGTTTGTGTTTATGCCTGAGCAGCGTGCATGCTTGTCATACTTTGCACTCTTGTCGTATACAGAGCCAGGTTCTCACCCAAAACTTGTTGCTACCGGTTTCTTAGCAGGTGATGCATTTGGCAGGTGTCCCCACAAACTGTGGAGTGGTGGTTCAAATCCACCACTCAGGAGGGTAGCAAGCGAGAGCGAGCTCGCCGCTCGCTCGCTCGCTCTCTCACACCCGTTCCTATCACCTCTGTGACCTGTGACTCGTTCGCTTGTTGCATTTTTCTCACTTCCACGGCAACGAACCATGGCTTCTGCCTACCCTGTGCACCATGCATCTCTTGCACCTCTCTAGCTGTCGTTAGCTTGTCTGTCACAGTAGCTTAGCATCATGGTCACAAATGAGGTATGACAGACAGAAATACTAGGCAGCAGGTTGGGGCAACAGCGTTGTTGATGCAGCCTGCGGGCTTCCACGCTCGTTGCTTAAGTCTGCTGCCCCCTCAGTCTGCTACTCTAGAGACTAAGTCTAGAAGCTCTGGGTTTGTTACTCAGAAGTGCGCACGCCAGTGTTAGCACCAGAAAGCAGCTGGAAACTGAAAGTAATTGATTAACAATGAAGAATGAGCAACAATGGGAGACCCCTCCAAGTTCTAGCTCCCCCCCACTAGTGTAGAACTTGTTACTCAGCTAACCAGCCAATCAGAAAATAGTCCTAGACCTATTTTCTGGCAGGCAGGGTTTTCTCGGTGAGCCCTGCCAGACTCCCAACAGCCCAAAACCCGGACGTCGTCCGTTTTGCCTGAAAACTGGACCATACCATAGTACCGACGCTGTGAACGCAATCGTGCGGTCAGAATCAGCTAGAAAAATAGCAGCAAAGAGTTATGGCTGCCCGAACCTGGGCATTGCCTATGACAGTCAGTGACGCCCAACAGGGCCACACGGTAGGAGACATGGACCCTAGGCATAGCATGACGTTGCAGACGCAATGCCACAACCAGAAAAAGAGCTGGGTGCACAGACACAGCATCTGCAGTGGCGGTGACCGCCGGCGGCCCGACTGCCGAGGAGGCCTGCCGATGGAGCTGAGCGCATTGCCAAAGGGAGGGGGCTCCAGCAAACGGTGCGTGGGCCTCAGCGCATGACGGCTCTACCAAGCGACACTCCAACAGCGTCGAGTCTCGCCGTCAGTCATCTGCACGCCGATGTACACAAGTCGGGAGACACAACAGAGTACAATGAGAGATGCGCGAAAACCAACACTCCCCCATGACTCACAGGCGTAGTGCACATATGCAGGCAGAGACACAGTCAACGACCAGACTCCCCCAGGCCACACAGAGACGCAAGCAGGGACAAAGAGAGCCACTCACGGACGCACGCCGACCGAACTCACAGCCTTCTTGAACGAGTCGCGCTTCAATGCCTTGGTCAAGAAGTCAGCCAACTGCCGTGCTGTTTCAACTCACACAATGCTGATGTTGCCGTCATGAAACAACGAACGCACCTAGTGATATTCAACGTTGATGTGCTTCGTGCGTGTGTGATGCACGCCATCATTGTCGGCGATGGCCATGGCACTCTCATTGTCACAATGCAACGTGATGGATGTGACAGGCTGACGCAACTCGGACAACAGACGACTCAACCACACACTCTCACACGCACCTGAGCCAAGAGCCACGTACTCAGTCTCAGTAATATTGTGTGTAATGCACCCCTACTTGCCGCTACGCCAGGACACACCTATGCCACCGATCAAAAAGATCCAACCTGTGCGACTCTTACTGTCCGGACTGCCAGCCAGTCACTGTCAGTGTAGCCTGCCGCGACAACAGACGGCTGACAGCGGAACATGAGACCGCACCGAGGAGTCGAGATGACATAGCGTAGCACTCGGATTGCGGCCTCGTAGTGGAGGTGACGTGGCTCCTGAGAAAACTGGGCCAGGAGGTTGACGACGAACGCGATGTCTCAGCGCCTCGTCATTGCTAGGAACATCCGTGACCCGATGACTCGCAGGTACGTGGTCACGTCAACTCGCTACCCCACAACAGCTGGGTCAGACTCTTCAGCTTCACCTGGCCATCAGGTGACATGGGTGAGGATACGCTCGGCAAGCGTGGCAGGTCCTCCGTAAAACGGGTGGACAGATTCTACACATAGGCGGCCTGGTAGATGCGGAGGACGCCCTGGGAGCAAGCATGCTCAAGCTCCATGCACAGGAACAATCTGGCACATCCAAGATCCTTCATCTGGTAGGCGGCGTGCAGCAAGCCCTTGACACGCTGGATGGCCGCCGTGTTTGGCGACGCAATAAGGAGATCGTCGATGTAAACCAGAACTGCGGCGAAAGTCTGGCCTCGCGGACTGACAAATAGTGCGGAGTCAGCGGTGTTGCGCTGGAGTCCACCTCGAAGGAGTGTGTTGCTGATTTCCTGGTTCCACCACTGAGGTGACTGCTTCAGGCCATAGAGGGCCTTACGCAGTCGCCAGACTCTCCCAGTGCCATCATCGAAGCCTGGGGGTTGCACCATATAGAGCTCCTCATCCTCCAGTGAACCATGGAGAAAAGCGTTACTCACATCCGTCTGATGCAGCTCCCACCCATGTTGGGCGACCAGGCTGAAGAGCGCCCGGCTAGTGGAGAATCTGCCAACTGGGGTAAAGATCTGGTCGTAGTCGACCCCAGGAATCTGGGCAAACCCCTTGGCTGTAAGGCGGGCCTAGTAATTGTCTAAGGACCCGTCGGGTTTCCACTTGCGCCGAAAGACCCACTTGGCGCCGATGGCCTTCCGACCTGGAGGAAGGTCGACGAGGTCGTACACATGGTGTTGTCGGGTAGCATCAAGCTCATCGGCGCAGGCAGTGTCCCAGTGTGTGGCCTCAGGAGAGGTTCGTGCCTCGCGTAGGGTGGCTGGGTCCTCCGGGCGTGCTGTGGAGCGGACTGAGAGAGCGTGTGCGTCTTGAGCACCAGGGGGGATGCACGCGAGTGCAGCCATGACAGCGTGCTGATGCTCGTGATGAAGCATGGCGTAGCCCAGTGTGGAGCCCGGGTGAAGGTCTGTAATGATGGCCGAGGTGGTCAAGCCGAGGGCCTTACTGCCAGGGTCCCCACTCACGACCGTGGGAGTGGAGGAGACACGTGGAGCCACAGGGGGTCAAGGCGCCACGAACGTGGTGCGACAGTCTGCGCGCTCACCGATAGTCTAGGTCGGAGGCTGCCGCCTGGGCCACGTGTGTAGCGTGGCGGGGCAGGAGATGGCACTGAGTCCGACGGGCCAATGGAGGCAGACGGGGTTCCTGGCCCGGAAGGGCCAGCGGATGCAACCGGGGCAGCTGGCCCGGGTGGGCCAGCGGACGCGACTGGAGCTGCTGGCCCGGAGGGGCCAGTGGACGCAACTGGAGTTGCTGGCCCAGAAGGGCCAGCGGACGCAACTGGGGCTGCCGGTCCGGAGGGACCAGCGGACGCGACTGGGGCTTCCGGCCCGGAGGGACTGGAGGAAGCGACTGGGGCTGCCGGCCCGGAGGGACCAATGGACGGGACTGGGCCTGCTAGCCTAGAGGGACCAGTGGACGCGTCTGGGGCTGCCGGCCTGAAGGGACCAAAGGACGCGTCTGGGACTGCCGGCCCGGAGGGGCCAACGGACACGACTGGGGCTGCCGGCCCGGCGGGACCTGCGGACGCGTCTGGGGCTGCCGGCCCGGAGGGACAGGTGGACACGACTGGGGTTGCCGGCTCAGAGAGACCAGTGGGCACGACTGGGACTGCCTCCCTGCTAAGTGGGACTGAGGGATGTGTCACCCGAAAGCGGCAGGATGGACGGACTCACCACTCCCCCACGCGACGGGATAGACACAGACGAGCCGGAGCAAATGAGGTCACGAGGAAACAAGTCCTCGAAGAAGAGGGCATCTCGGGACTCGACGATGTAGTGCCGAGAGGGATCCAAGAAGCGCCAGGCCTTTGAATGACGAGAGACACCGAGGAAGGTGCAGGGACGTCCGCAGGGGGCGAGCTTGTCATCCTGCTGCGGGGCGGGCAGCCACACAATGGCCATGCAGCCCCAGACACGAGCCGGGCGGAGGTCAGCTCGCTGACCGCACCAATGCTGGTATGGCGTGGACGGGCGGGGAAGGGGACCGTGGGGAATCCGGTTCCAGACCTAGGTCATGTAGGCCATGGCTTCAAAGTAGAAGCCATCAGAGAGACCGGACTCGACCCGCATCGTGCGGACGGCGTCGACCATGGTACGGTTCCATCGTTTGGAGACACCGTTCTGGGCGGGGGTGTAGGGCACGGATGTCCCATGGTGGATCCCGCGTGAGGCGAGAAAGGTCATGGTCTCGCCCAAGTACTCACCACCGCGATCGGAGTGAAAGCAGCGAAGAGAGCGGCCACACTTGCGCTCCGCATGGACAAGCCAGTCCTGGATGGCTCAGGCGACATCGCTCTTTTGCCGAAGGCAGAAGACCCAGTGGTAGCGAGAGTAGTCGTCAGTGAGGGTGAGGACGTAGCGGCCGTGCTCAGTGACGGACTCAGTGGAGAGAGGGCCCATGACGTCCGAATGGACCAGGTCAAGAGGGGCGGACGCACGAGAGGAAGACAAAGGGCACGTGGACCGGTGCATCTTCCCCTGAGCGCAATCAATGCACTCAATGGGGCACGGGAGGGGGAAAGTCTTCGGGTCAAGGCCCTTGGCCGGCTGGGTACGGAGCATGCTGTCTACGGCAACAGAGTGGACGTGGCAAAGGCAGCGGTCCAAAAGGTGAGTGTGCAAAGGAGAAAGTGTGCTGGTGACAAACACATGGCCTATGGCGACCGACGGGGAGGAGACGGAAGGGGAGGAGGAGAGACGAGGCACATGCCATAGGTTGCCACGGGCGGTGGCGTGCAGTACGACGAGACCAGACGGACGCAACGACACAGTGCCGACACCACGCGAGTGCACAACATCCATGCTCATGCGGTCAAGTGCAATGACGAAATGGAGGCTGAGCTCGAGACCAGGAACGAAGAGGACATCGGTCAGAAAGACGTCACCGGCAGGGCCACGGAAACGAACGACGCCAACACCACGGACAAGCAACACCTGTCCGGAGCCCGTCCGGACACCGGAGACATCGCCTACAGGACCGAGCATACTGAAGGCCTCACGAGAGGCCGTCATGTGATGCATGGTCCCGGAGTCGATGATCCACTTCTCAGCAGGGTCCTGGACCGGGGTCGCCAGATCGCTAACGGTCACATGGCAGCAAGCAAGGGACGCGGACGCGGTGGAAGGAGGCGCGAACCGAGACTGCCAATCGTCAAGCCACGCAACGCCATCATAGGAAGGGGTAGAGGAGACCATGGGAGACGACGAGGTAGACGAGGAAACAAGACACGACCGTAGTTCAGTCTCAGTCATGCAAGGCTGGGGAGGAGAGCAGGAGGCGATGCAACTCGAACTTCCTTGGGGAGGAGGGCGTGTCAGGTCGAGCTGGAGCACAATGAACTGCTCCAGCTGACGCTCACGGGAAGACGATCCGGGAGTGTAGGCCGAGTGCGGAGTGGTGGCATTGGAGCCCAGGTAAGGGAGAGACAGCGCCGGTGACGGGAACGGAGGAACCGATGGCTGTGGGTAGTACTGCTGTGGCGCGGGTGTGTGCTGGACTGGCAAAGCTTTCAGAGTGGCGGAGCTGCTGGACAAGGTCGAGGTGTCAGGGCCGGCGACAGCGACGGCAGTGAGACGGTGCTCCCGCTGGCGACGCATGGTGGCGATGACGCGCGCCTCGTCCGTCGGGAGAGGGCACGTGTACCACCCGTGCCCAGGCTGGCCACAGTTGTGGCAGACTGAGCCACTACCGCTAGACCCGGTCGACGGCTATTCCTGTTACTATTACGGTGGACCCTTGCCGTTCTTGTTTCGGCTTTTCTTCTCCTTCCCCGAAGACGATGAGGTAGCTACGATGGGGGAAGTGACTGCCACGGAGGCAACGACAGGGGTGGCGACGGCATGGGATGCAAGAGCCTCCGTGCGCTGGAGCTGGGACTCCAGACACGCTTCCTCAATGCGGAGGAAGAGCTCATATGCCCAAGGCATGAGGGTGCCCTGGGCCGCCATGGTGGAGAGGACGTCCTGGGGATAGTGCACGAAGACGTCCGCGTACGCGCTCGTGGCGCCGCGCTTGATGGTGAGGAGCGCGGCCAGAGGGGGTGGGGCAGATCTGCCCAGACGACGAAGGATGTCCTCCGCCCGCTACTAGTAGGCAGTGACCGTCTCAGTCTCCCCCATGTGTAGGGAGTTGAACTCCCGGAGCAGACGGCTGGTCTCAGCGTCGCTGGACAGGCGATGGGGCGGCGTGAGGACGTGCCACGTGGCTGCAGGGTCTGGGGTGGCGCCAGCGGTGAAGTCGCCAAGAAAAGGCTTGAGGGCCAGGCGGGAGGCCGGAGGGGCGACTGAGACAAGTGGCACGGACAGCGCGACCAGCGTCATATAACTGGTCGGCCTTGGGAGGGTGTAGTATGCCCACAGGCCCTCACCCTGTGCCCAGATCCGGAAGCTGAGCTCCCAGCTTCGGAACTACTCGCCGGCCTGAAGTGGCGGGGGCGGCGTCTCAAAGTCCTTCTGCCTGCGGCCGGCGCCCAGAGTGGGGCCAAAAACGGAGGTCACCATCTGCCGCTGGCGTAGAGTCTGCTGATGCACCAGGTAATGCGTAACAGCAGACACAACAGGGTTGGCGTGCCCGGGAGGGATGAATGGTGGCAGCAGACTGGTGGCTGAATGGGAGGGCAATGGCTGCAGCGCTGTGAGCTGCTGCATCAAGGCGACGCGCTGTTGCTGAAGAGCAGCCAAGGGGTCAGGGTTGCCACCAGTGATGGCAGAGGGATGCTGCTATTGCTGCTGTTACTGCTGCTGCTGCTACTGTTGCTGCTGCTGCTACTGCTACGGCTGCTGCTGTTGCTGCTGCTGCTACTGCTACTATTGCTGTTGCTACTACGACTGCTACTGCTGCTGCTCTTGCTGCTGCTGCTACTACTACTGTTGCAGCTGCTGCTATAGCTGCTGCTGCTATAAGTGCAGCTGCTGCTGCTCCTACTACAGCTACTACAGGAAAGGGGGACTGGGAGTCCCCCCAACAGAGGAGGACCCCTCCTCAGAGGGGCTGTTAGTCATGGTGCCTTATGGTGTCTCTCTTCCCCTTTTGTTTGCTTTGTTTTTTTTGTTGATTGCTGTTGATGTCAGCAGTGACGTCAGCCAAGGATGGCCGACGTCAGCACAGGGTACTACGGCATGTGCAGTGTTACTGCCCCCTTTGTTTTTTTGTTGTTGGTGATGTCAGCAGTGACGTCAGCGGACGACCGCTGACGTCAACAGCGGTTGATGTAGCCGCTACTGTGGGCCTGCAGCCGCTGTTGCTGCTACTACTGTTGCTGCTACTACTACTGCTGCCATTGCTGCTGCTGCTGCTGCTACTGCTGCTGCTGCTGCTACTGCTGCTACTACTACTGTAGCTGCTGCTACTGTTGTTGCTATTGCGGCTGTAGGGAACCCCTTTGTTTTTTTTCTTTTCTCTTGCTCGTCGCGGCGAGCTCACTGCTCGCTGCGAGCGACGAGCCGCGAGCAGCGAGCTCGTTGCTCACTGCTGCTGCTCGTTTCTCGCTGCGAGGAGCGAGCTCGCTGCTCGCAACGAGCAGCGGGCTGCGGGCAGCTGTTGCTGTCGCTACAGCCGCTACTGCTACTGCTGCTGCCGCCGGCTGCTGTTGCTACGAGCTACTGCTGCTGCCGGCTGCTTCTCACTACTACTGTTGCTGCTGCTATGGGCTGTTGCTGCTGCGAGCTGCGGCTGCAGCCAGCTGCTGCTATGTGGTCCTGCTGGCTGCCGCTTCCGTTGCTCGCTGCCGCGGCAAGCTACAGCTACTGCTGCTACTGCTGGCTGCTGCTATCAGTCACACCTGGAGGACATCACCGCGTGCGTCGTCGCCAGCAAGCGCCTGACGTGGTCTGCCGCTCACCTCCTCGCGTCACGCATGGGGGTCAGTGCTGCCGGAAAAAAACTGGCAGCATTTCCCCTAGCCGAGTGGCCGTGGGAAAAATTCTGACGTCGCCACCAGGCGGCTCAATGCTGCCGAAAAAAATACGGCAGCATTTCCCCTGCACTGGCGTGTATGGGGGTCCGCCGGCATTGTCTGGCACCTGTTCGTCAGTCTTCTGCTGCTGTTGCTACGCTCTGGCTCTGATACCAAGACAAATACTAGGCAACAGGTTGGGGCAGCAACGTTGTTGATGCAGCGTGCGGGCTTCCACGCTCGTTGCTTCAGTCTGCTGCCCCCTCAGTCTGTTGCTCTAGAGACTAAGTCTAGAAGCTCTGGGTTTGTAACTCAGAAGAGTGCGTGCCAGTGTTAGCGCCAGAAAGCAGCAGGAAACTGAAAGTAACTCATTAACAATGAAGAATGAGCAACAATGGGAGACCCCTCCAAGTTCTAGCTCCCCCCCACTTGTGTAGAACTTGTTACTCAGCTAACGAGACAATCAGAAAATAGTCCTAGACCTATTTTCTGGCAGGCAGGGTTTTCTCGGTGAGCCTTGCCAGACGCCCGACAGCCCAAAACCCGGGCGTCGTCCGTTTTGCCTGAAAATTGGACCATGCCATAAAACCGACGTTGTGAATGTAGTCGTGCGGTCAGAATGAGCTAGAAAAATAGCAGCAAAGAGTTATGGCTGCCCGAACCCGGGCAGTACCTATGACAGTCAGTGACGTCCAACAGTGCCACACAACAGGAGACTGAGAAGATGCAAGGAAGCTTCCTAGCAACACTGTCGTTGACCAGACGTCAGTGCCTGATCAGACGGTGACGACAGTCACAAGTCATGCACGCAACGGCAAGGGTTTGGCTAGGGGACACAAGGCAAAGTGTCTGAATGCTTCAATAGCATTTGCAGAGAGAGAATGACCAATGACAGGTCCATGGCATAAGTACCTGCCGCGGCACACGGGGGGTGTCGCACGCGGCAGTGCAAGATCTGTCCTAAAACCGACCCAAAACCACTGTTTTGGCCGTAACTCTGCGCACACATGTCAGAATGCTACGTCTTCTGAACCTAGACGTACAGAATCACAAGTCGGACGCCACGACTGGTCACATACATGCATCCGGCACCGAGAGGTAGACACACAATGCCAAAATATGCAAATCGGGCCCATGGCCAGTCCACCGATAAAGTCCTCCGTGCTGCAGAAAAACTGCAAGAGGTCCCGGGTAGCGTTCAGAGCTCTGGAACGGCCGTCCGTCAGCTCCAACCTGGTAGTCCGCCACCGGACGACGCACCGGTACCACCTGGGTCCGCATCAGGGATCTGCACGAGTATGGACACGGCCGAGTGGTCACAGTAAACTGTACAGGTCGACAGGAACGTCACAAATCACAACACTCCCCCATGACCCGATAGTACGCATGTCCATACACGTGCAGCACTGAAACGAATACAACAACCCGTGCAACGACGGAGTGAATGGCCACCACAAAACCCCACACTCAACCACTCTCAGGCAAAGGGCGAAACCCGACAGAGCGAATGGCCACCAGGTACTTTCCGCGTGCTAGTACCTTCGTCAAGAAGTCAACACGTTGCATGTCAGTGCCAACCCAGATGACGGAGATCACGTGTCGGTCCACCAAGTCACGCACAAAGTGATGCTCTACTGCAATGTGCTTCGTGCGAGCATGGAAGACACCATAGTTCTCTGCAATAGCAAGAGCACTCTGGTTGTCACAACAAAGCACAATGGCAGGTACTGACTGACCCAGCTCAAGGAACAGACGCTGCAGCCATACCGCCTCAGCAGCCCCTGCACCCAGAGCGACATACTCTGCCTCTGATGAGCTACGTGCAATGCAGCCCTGCTTCCCGCTGTGCCATGACACAGCGGTACCACCAAGCAGGAACACGTAACCGGTGCGACTGCGTCCGTCTGGGCTCCAGGTGCAGTCGCTGTCGGTGTAGCCATCAAGGACCACCGAACACTGCCGGCGAAAGTAGAGTCCGAGGTACGGTGTGAAGACCACGTACCGCACCACTCGCACAGCCGCATGAAGGGCTCTAGCACATGGAGCCTGCGAAAACTGGGCAAGGAGGTTGACGGTGAATGCGATGTCCGGACGTGTGGTAGTGGCCAGGTACATCAGGGATCCGATGAGACGGAGGTACAAGGTCACATCCACTGTCTCCCCCAGCTGTGTGGGATCGTCCACCTTCAGGGCATCTTGCCCGTCGGGTGTGAGGGGTGTGGAAGCCGTGGGCACTACGCCGAGGAGATCGCTGAAGTGCTCCCCCACAACACGTGCGTATCGGGCCTGGTGCAGTAGAAGAGTACGACGTCTGCGGTCTCGTACGATCTCCATGCCAAGAAACACCGCTGCAGGACCAAGGTCCTTCATCCTGTAGGCAGTCTAGAGGACGGCCTTGGCCTCCTTCACGGCCTCCAGTGAAGGAGACGCGATCAGAAGGTCGTCGTCATAGACCAGGATGGCGGTGAACCGCTCAGGCGTCCGGCGGATGAAAAGAGAGGGATCTGCCTCGCTCTGTACATATCCCGCACAAGTCAGGGTGCCAGTGATCTCCTGGTTCCAACACCGAGGAGACTGCTTGAGGCCGTACAAGGACTTGCGCAAGCGCCAGACCTTGTCGCCATCCTCAAAACCGGGTGGCTGAGCCACGTAGATCTCATCCAGAGAGCCATGGAGGAACGCATTGTTCACATCCATCTGGTGTAGTTCCCAGTCATGCTGAGCCACTACACCGAACAGAGCTCGAGCTGAGGTCATACGGCCGACAGGGACGAAGGTGTCAGTGTAATCGATGCCCTGAATCTGAGAGTACCCCTTGACGACCAAGCGAGCCTTGTGGCGTTCCAGTGAGCCATCTGGCTTCACTTTCTTGCAAAAGAACCACTTGACCTGAATAGCCTTCCTTCCAGGTGGAAGGTCGACTAGCTCGTAAACTCCGTGCTCTCGGATGGTGCAAAGCTCATCCTCGCAGGCAGCATGCCAAGCGTCAGCATCCTGTGATGAGAGAGCTTCCCTCAGTGTGACCGGGTCAGGTGCCAAAGCGAGAGAGCTCTGTGTGGCAAGAGCACATACCTCAGTGCTAGGTCTGACGACCACAAGATCGGCTGCTGCATCACAAGCGATGTGGAACTCGCGAGTGACGAGGTCGTGCCCTACTGGACATGCTGGGTATACCTATGTGTACTCAGTGCGGACACTCAGGCCTAGGGCCTTTGTGCCGGGGTCACCACTCGCGACGCTGCGAGTGGAGCGCCTGGGTGCAGGACCAGACGCTCGCTGAGCTCCGGAATCCAATGGTCGAAGACGACCGCCAGGCTCACGGGAGTAACCTGGGCTCGAGGGGCACACCTCAGGCTCAGGAACGGGCACAGTCACCGCCGGGGAGAGCTGAGCCAAGGGAGCTGGTGATGTCGTGCGTGGAGAGGCGTGTGTGGGAGACACGGGAATCGGTGTGGCAGTAGGGACAGATGAGGCAGGACCACACACAGAGGCAGGAGTACCGGTGGACACAGGTGTAGGATAATGGGTAACGGAGGGAGGCGAGGGAACCGGGGTAGAAACCCGTGGTGCTGGAGAGGTCTCTGGGCCGATAGCGATGATCGCTGGATCATCAAGAGCCGGAGACCGTGAAGTGGAGGGAGCTCGAACGGACACATCATCCTGAAGAGGGGTGCTCGCAGGCGAAGACTCCCCCATCCGGCGAGAAACCTCACACGTAGGGATGTGTGTGACAGACAGCGACGTAATCGACATCAGATCACAGTAGGAGAGGGACTCAAAGAAGAGCACGTCACTTGACTCAACAATGCGACGACGGGTAGGGTCCCAAAATTGCCAGGCCTTCGATCGCGGGGAGATGCCGACAAAGGCACACAAGCGACCCCGCGGTGAGACCTTGGACCCCTGCTGGTCCTCGGTATACCACACGGAAGCCAAGGACCCCCAGACACGAGCAAGACAAAGGTCAGCACGATGGCCGAAACAGAGCTCATACGGTGTGACGTGGTCCGGAAGAGGACCGTGCGGGAGGCGGTTCCAGACCCAAGTCATGTAGGCAAAGCCCTCAAAAATGAAAGACTCTGGGAGACCGCACTCAGACCGCATAGCGCGAACCGCATCCTCCATGGTGCGGTTCCAACGCTCAGAAACATCGTTATGCTGAGGAGTAGCAGGAGCGGAGACCTGGTGAAAAATCCCGTGCTCAGCGAAGAAGCTATCCATCTTGCCAAGAAACTCGCCGCCACAATCCGATCGGAAAGTGTGCAGCGTGTGGCGGGACTGACGATCTGCCATCACTAGCCAGGGGCGAACAGCGAGAGCGGCATCACTCTTCTGGCGCAGGCTGTAGACCCACCGCATCCGGGTGAAGTCATCAGTCAGAGTCAGGACGTATCGACCCCTATCGGACATAGACTCGACGGGAAGAGGACCAAGAAGGTCCGAATGGACTAGCTCAAGAGGGCGAAGTGCGCGAGACCGTGAGTCAGGGTAGGTGCAGCGATGCATCTTACCCTGGGCACAGAAAAGACAGTCGGTCTTGGGCGGCTTCTCGAAAGAAGCCGCATCAAGACCGAGAGCGGGTTGTGTCCGAATGAGCTTCGACACAGTGTCGGAGCCCACATGACACAGACGGCGATGAAGCAATCGCTGGTGCTCAGGAGACAGAACACCAATAAAAAAACACAAGCTGAAGGGGAAGGGGAGGAAGGAGCAGAAGTCCGGGAAACACGGTACAGGTCATCCACAAGAGAGGCACGCAGAACAATGCTGCGAGTGTCAATGGCAGTCACAGTCGCGGACTCGGCAGTGTGCCCCACAAAGAGTCCCATCAGTGTGTAAGCACGTACAGAAAGCAAACTGAGCTCAAGGTCAGGCACAAACAACACCTCGGAGAGATACAAGGGGCCAGACGGACCATCGAAGCGCACGACCCCAACACCCTGGACTGGCAAGGACTGACCAGAGCTGGTGCGAACGGAACGAACAGACGCAACAGGGCCGAGAACAACGAAGTCACTACGACGACACGTCATGTGATGAGTGGCACCTGAATCGATGATCCCAGTGCCACCGGCATCACGACTGGAGGACGTCACTGTACAACGGGCAATGGAACACTCGGCCTCAGACGGACGCTGAGCAGCAGGTGGGGAGAAACGACGAAGGGCACAAAGGTGGGACTCATGAATCCAATCTGTACAGTCAGGCCCATCATCATCACATGCCGNGACCCCAACACCCTGGACTGGCAAGGACTGACCAGAGCCGGTGCGAACGGAACGAACAGACGCAACAGGGCCGAGAACAACGAAGTCACTACGACGACACGTCATGTGATGAGTGGCACCTGAATCGATGATCCAAGTGCCACCAACATCACGACTGGAGGACGTCACTATACAACGGGCAATGGAACACTCGGCCTCAGACGGACGCTGAGCAGCAGGTGGGGAGAAACGACGAAGGGCACAAAGGTGGGACTCATGAATCCAATCTGTACAGTCAGGCCCATCATCATCACATGCCGCCTGTGCCCCCCCACACGAGTCATCCCGAGCCACATGGACAGACGGACCGACAGTCTGTGAATCACTCGGTTGTGACAACAGACTCGCACCTCCCTGAAAGCGGAGTGCCAGAAGGTGGAGAAGCTCGGCGATGGTGCGGTCGCGTGGGTCCGGATCACTGCTACTCGCCGGTGGGGAAGCAGGAACAGCTGCAGTCGTGGCTGCCATGCGTCCCGAGGAAGTCGAGGCTGACGTGCTGGACGCGGAACGGAGGGCGTGTGCCGCCTGGAGCCCACGAGTAATCCGCGCCCAGTCGAGCGGCTGCTGGCACTTGGTGTAGCGATGGGCGCCTCCACAGTCATAGCAGTGAACGAAACGTCCACTGCTACCAGTGGAAGAAGACTGCTGCTGTGACTGCTGCTGACCTGGTCCCTGCTTCCCCTTCTTCTTCTTCCCCTGAGCTGCTGCTGCAACACCCTGTGTCTGAGTGGGTGTGGGCGGGGCCGAAAAGGAGGAGGAAGATGAGGACGTGATGGAAGATGAAGAAGGAGACTGCAGGAGGGATGATGGTGGTGACGCGACGACTGCTCCAGCAAGGGCAGTCTCCTGATGGGCCACGGCTGCCTCGCGGGCTGAAGTCACCTGGAGGAAAAGCCGATGCGCCCAAGGGAGAAGCTGCAGAGTGGCTGAGAAAGGCTCAAGGATGGCGTCGCTGTTCCGTATGAAGATGTCAGTATACTCAAGGCGAACTCCGAGCATCATCGTACGGAGCGCCCACAGCTGTGTGCCTCCGGAGGTCCCAAGACGCGTGTAGATGCGCATGGCATATCGCCAGTAAGCGGCTGCAGGCTCCCCAGGCCCCTGACGAAGAGAGTGGAAAGCACGAATGTGTGCTGCTCGGGTGGCGTGCGTCTCTGCGGCCTGCAGGGATAGGGCCAGATCCCAACCTCTGCGTGGATCGGTGCTGGTGCCTGTGCCAGGCTCGCCAAGGAAAGGCCGGAAGTCAACGACGGTCTCGCGTGCCATGGCGTAGAGGAGGCCGCGCATCGCCCTGGCTGCTGTCAGCACCTGTGCTAGGTCTGTAGACTGATACTGGCTGTGGTAGTAGGGCCACACGCCCTCTGAAGTGGCCCAAAACTGAAAGAGGATCTCCCAGCAGTCGAAGTCGTCCTCAGTGATGTACCGTGGGGGTGGTGTCTCAAAGTCCTTGGGTTGCCGCTCCGTGGGGAGGGCGACCGTAGGCTGAGGAGGATGAGAGACGGAGAAGACTCCCGGAAGTGGATAGCCACCGGGATGGTCAGGTGACGGTCGCACCGTAGGAATCCCAGGAGATCTGGTCCCCGTCTGCAGCTGACGGAGGCGCTCCTGAAGAACTCGAATCTCATGATCTGGGGAGTCGTCCGTCATGCCTGGCATGAATGGCTCATCATCCAGGAGGTCAGAAGGTGGTGGGTCAGGTCGAGCCGACTGCTGTGTAGAGAACGCGACGCCGGCAGCTCCCTCGGAAACCTGTCGTGGGACTGTGGACTGGCCACGCAGAAGCTCAGTCAGCGTACGGGTGAGTGGATCAGATCGAGCTCCTGTAACGGGTTCCTGAGCCGACTGCTGTGTAGAGACCGCAACGCCGGCAACCCCCCTGGAAACATGTCGTGGGACTTTGGACTGGCTACGCAGGAGCTCAGTCAGCGTACGGATGGCATCAGTTTGCTCCCGCTGTAGGCGACGCATCTCAACCTGCTGGCTCCGCAGGTCCTCAATGGCCTGCGAGCGTGGGCTTAGGACACCAAAAGATGAGGAGGAGGGATCATCTGTCGCCTTCCCCTTGTTGTCCGACGAGTCCATGTCGCCTCTCAGTATGGGTGGACAGGTCAAGTTTGTCGGATTTCAAAAGTGTCAGCGTTTCTCGAGGATTTGAAATGCTGGCAATTTTTGACTGTCCGGCCAAAAATTTGGCGAAGTATGGTGCTGACGTCAGCAGGTGGTTGCTGACGTCAGCATGACCTGATGACGTCAGCAAGCAGAAATGCTGACATCAGCTCAACTCCCCGCCCTTTTTTTCTTTTTTTTTCTCTCTCTCTCTCGCAGCTCTGCGCGAGCGTGCAGCCGCTCTGCAGCGGCTGCGCGGAAGCTGCGCGTAGGCTGCGCAGCAGCTTCCGCTTAGCTGCTGCTGCAGCTGTGCTGTCAGCTGCAGCAGCAGCTGCGTGGCTGCGTGCGCAGCAGTGGCAGCAGCGGCTGCGCAATGCCGCTGCTGCTGCTGCGCGCTGCGGCTGCTGCTCGCTGCCGCCGCCGCGCGCTACTGCTGGTGCTACTGCTGCAGCTGCTGCTGCTCTGCTACTGTGGCCGCGGCTGCCGCTGCTGCTGCTACGCTGCTGTTGCTGCCGCTGCTGCTGTTCTGCTGCTGCCGCCGCTGCCGCCGCTCGCTGCTGCTGTCGCCGCCGCCGCTGCAACTGCGGGCGGCGGCTGCAACTGCTGTGGCTGCTGTTGTGGCAGGCTGGTGCTACGGCACTGCTACTGCCGTTGCTGCTGCTGCTGCTCTGCCGCTATGCTGCTGCTGGCACAGGGGTAACGCCGCTGCTGCGGTCTCACGTGATGGGTGTGGGATGCGTTGACGGCGACCAGCTGTCTTCGACTGGCCCCAGTGGATCTGCTGCAGCGGTGACTCTCACTGATGTTGCTCTGCTGCGTCTCTGTTGCGTAGCTCAGTGAGAACTGTCTCACTGCTCTGATACCATGAGAAGATGCAAGGAAGCTTCCTAGCAACACTGACGTTGACCAGGCGTCAGTGCCTGATCAAACGGTGACGACAGTCACAAGTCATGCACGCAACGGCAAGGGTTTGGCTAGGGGACACAAGGCAAAGTGTTTGAATGCTTCAATAGCATTTGCAGAGAGAGAATGACAAATGACAGGTCCATGGCATAAGTACCTGCCGCGGCGCACGGCGGGTGTCGCACGCGGCAGTGCAAGATCTGTCCTAATGCCGGCCCAAAACCACTGTTTTGGTCGTAACTCTGCGCACACATGCCAGAATGCTATGCTGTCTGAACGTAGAATCACAAGCGGGACGCTACGACTGGTCACATGCATGCATCCGGCACCGAACGGTGGACACAAAGCAAAAACATGCAAATCGGGCCCACGGCCAGTCCACCGATAAAGTCCTGCGTGCTGCAGAAAAACTGCAGTAGGTCCCGGGTAGCGTCCAGAGCTCTAGAACGGCCGTCGGTCAGCTCCTGTTGTGGTGTGAGTTGTTTCCGTCCATTTGTACAGCTTACTGTGACCACTCGGCCGTGTCCATGCTCGTGCAGATCCCTGATGCGGGCCCAGCTGGCGCCGGAGCACTGACGGTTGGTGGATCCAGCCACCAGCAGCTGCGAGACGATTGCTACGACGTCCCGGGTGCATGCTGGGGTGCTCTGCAGTTTTTCTGCAGGTGCTAGAGTTTTCTCGGTGGACTGGCTCTCAAGCCCGATTTGCATGTTTTGCATTGTTCGTCCACCGATCGATGCCGGACTTGTGCGTGTGACCAGTCGTAGCGTCCGGCTCGAGATTCTGCATCTCTAGGTTTAGACGGTGTTGCGTTTGGATGCCTGTGCGCAGAGTTACGGCCAAAACAGTGGTTTTGAGCCGGTTTTAGGACAAACTGACACTACTGCGTGCGTCACCCGCCGTGCGCCGCGGCAGGTATTTATGCTGTGTGCTTGTCAGTTGTCATCTCTCTCTGCATTACTAAGCTATTGGAGCTTATGAGACTTTGCGCGTCTCCCTAGCCTGATCCTTGTTGTTTCTTGCACCTGCTTGCTTGCTAGTGCGTCAGCTGACTGGACAGTGTCGCCACATCAGCAGCAGCAAGGTTAGGAAGCTTCCTAGCAATTTCTCATGGTATCAGAGCAGTGAGACACCTCTCGCTGAGCTGCGCCGCAGAGACGCAGCACAGGCAGCAGCAGTGAGAGTCACCGCCGCCGCCACATCCTGGGACCCGTCGCAGCCGACGTTAGCAACAGCGACGTCACCACGCAATCGCCACCACCGTAGCAAGTGGAGCTGCGGTAGTGACGAGATCCAGCAGCCACGCCGGCCAGCAGCAGCAGCACCGGGTGGCAGCAGCAGCACCGGGTGGCAGCAGCAGCCGTGTCTGGCTGCCAAGCCTGTACACAAAAAAAAAGGGAGTAGCAGCTCGCAGCAGCAGCTTGCGGCGGCGGCTGCGAGCAGTGGCAGCGTGCAGCGGCGGCACCAGCTTGCAGCCGCGAGCAGCACCATCAGCGCAGCAGCAGCAGCGAAGCAGCAGCAGCGCAGCAGCATTGCAGCAGCGGCAGCGGCTACAGCAGCGCAGCAGCAGCAGATCCGCGCAGCGGCGAGCCTGCGCAGCACTGCTGCTGCACAGCAGTACTACGCAGCTGCACAGAAACTGCGCAGCACTGCGCAGGCCTGTGTGGCACTGCGCAGGCCTACGCAGCCCCTGCGCAGCCGCGAGCAGGGGGTGACGAGGTCACCCCCACCGGTCACGCGGGGTTCGCGTGACCGTCCAAAAAAAAAAGAAAAAAAAAACAAAAACAAAAAAAACGCTGGCATAAAACACGCTGCCGAAAAAAACGCTAGCGTTTTTTCGCTAGCGTAAAAAACGCTGACGTCATCACCGACTCTGCTGACGTCAGCAGTTTTGGGGTCAAAACGTCAATTTTTCCAGACGTTTCAACTCCTCGAGAAACGCTGTCAGTTTCTTGTTTGGAGTATTTTTGACGTTCGGCCCCATACTGAGCGTTGCGATGGCGCCGGTCCGTGACAAGGACAAAGGACTCGTTGACCCCTCTTCCTCCTCTTCGGGCGTTATGANCACTGCGCCCACTAGAGTTGGTCCACTCGGACCTTCTCGGTCCTCTTCCAGTCGAGTCCCTCTCTGATCGGGGTCGATATGTTCTCACCCTGACTGATGACTTCACCCGGATGCGGTGGGTCTACAGCCTCTGCCACAAGAGCGATGCCGCATTGGCGGTCCGCCTGTGGCTTGTGATGGCTGAGCGTCAGTCTCGTCACACCGTGCACACATTCCGCTCAGATCATGGTGGCGAGTTCTTGGGCGAGATGGATGCCTACTTTGCCGAGCACGGTATCTTTCACCAGCTTTCCGCCCCTGCTACACCACAGCAGAACGGTGTGTCTGAGCGTTGGAACCGCACCATGGAGGATGCGGNTTTTTTCGCTAGCGTAAAAAACGCTGACGTCATCACCGACTCTGCTGACGTCAGCAGTTTTGGGGTCAAAACGTCAATTTTTCCAGACGTTTCAACTCCTCGAGAAACGCTGTCAGTTTCTTGTTTGGAGTATTTTTGACGTTCGGCCCCATACTGAGCGTTGCGATGGCGCCGGTCCGTGACAAGGCCAAAGGACTCGTTGACCCCTCTTCCTCCTCTTCGGGCGTTATGAGTCCGCGATCGCAGTCACGCATGATCGACGAGCTTCGTCGGTCACAGGACGAGATGCGCCGGCAGCAGCAGAGGCAGTCCGACGCATTGCAGGAGATCACAGAGTTACTGCGGGGTCGTTCGATGGCTTCACAGCAGCCACCTGGAGGATCTACTGGAGCTGCACCATCTGCTCAGCAGTCTACGCCCTAC
>SZWC01000894.1:44237-88735 GCA_023375785.1 Penium margaritaceum | reverse complement strand
CTCTCTCTCTCTCTCTCTCCCTCTCTCTCTCCCTCTCTCCCTCTCTCTCTCTCTCCCTCTCTCTCTCTCTCTCTCTCTCTCTCCCTCCCTCCCTCTATGACGATACTCTCAACCAAGCTTTGGGTAGCATCGAAGATTTTTCCCACTTGGAAGAGGTATTTCATAGATATCTCTCTCTCTCTCTCTCTCTCTCTATCTCTCTCTCCCTCTTCCTCTCTCCCTCTCTCCCTCTCTCTCTCTCTCTGACTCTCTCTCTAGCTCTATCTCTCTCTCTCCCTCTCTCTCCCTCTCCCTCTTTCTCTCTCTCTCTCTTCCTCTTCCTCTTCCTCTCTCATGTGCGCTCGTATGCACACACATGCACACACAGACACACACACACACACACACACATACACACACACACACACACACATACAGACATGCACACATGCGCACACGCACACACTGTCATATTTCAAAACGCGAAACTATGCCAGAATTTCATTTCCAACTTTTGATTAAAGTTTGATGACAATGATTACTACATAACCCAAAAATCTATATGGAATAATATACCTATTTTGTCATTGAGTATATGCAATTATATTTGTGATAATGTGATTCTTAATTGTGTTACCCAGGGTTGAAACATTTCTTGTACTAGTGGCTTTGATGCGAACTGTTTCATTTTCATGTATTTTGTTGCTAATGTTCGATCGAGCTCGAATTAGGTCCACTTACGTTGTGTCGCGCTGGATTGTTCGAAGGGTCAGGATGGACCTCAGTCTGGATCGGAGGTCTCGCTCGATCCACATCAAGGTGGGTCGACGAATTCGATCCACGTTGCATGTAGTCAGCCCCAGCCGGGGCCATTAGCGAGGGCCTCAGATGTTGTGCGGCAGCCTACAAATTAATTGCCGTCACATTGCAATCTTCGCACATCCACCAAGTGGGATGTGCCATTGCATGTTAGGTCCTACTCTGTTCAAGTCTTGATGTTTCATTGAATATGTAGGATGTACTTTGCGCACCTTGTTCACTGGAGGGGTGAGTCTCGCATTTTGGCCGAGCTCCCAAAGGTGGACAAGGTGGTACGGTAAACAGGGGAAAGAACGATTTTTAAAAAGTGGATGTCGAACGGACAACAATAGGGATACTTCGTAACCCAACAAAACTACGCCATGCCCATTGCATGGCTATGCCCGATCGGCGATGCAAGTCGCCGATCGAGCGAAGCGAGGTAGGTGATGTGTCACCCCACTCGTCGCGGGAATCGTGATCGAGCTATGGGCCTTTTGTTTTTTGGGTTACACGGTAACCTTATTGCTATCACTTTTTTCTCATCGCTTCTATTTTCTCGAGGCTCGCTTGTTCCGCGCATCGACCAACAAGACAATCGACGACGTCATCCCGGGAAGTTAAGAGAAACTAGGTTGTATTATGGTGTAATAAAGAATAAACGTCATGTTGATTTGAAAGTGAGTTTTTCATCAGAAAAATGTGTTACTAATGTACCGTTATATGTGTATCAACGTATGAATTCCTTTTTTCGTGTCATGTTCTCATGAAAGTTGTCAACTGAGGTACATATATGTAGTGTATGTGAAGTGCATACAAGAATATGAACTATCCGTGTAAATTTTGGGTGACAAAGTATCCTCATTGCAAACTTTTTTTTGTTGGGTTACATAGAAACCTTATTGCTATCACTTTTTGGGTTACATAGTAACCTTATTGCAATCACTTTATTTTAACTTTTTGCTTCTAATTTCTTGAGGCTCGCTCGTTCCGCTCATGGAGAACAAGACAATCGACGACGTCATCACGGTAAGTCAAGAGAAACTAGGTTGTATTATGGTGGAATAAAGGGTAAAAGTCATGTTGACTTGAAACTGAGTTCTTCATCACAAAAATGTGTTGCTTCTCTACCGTTATGTTTGTATCAATGTATGAATTTTTTTTTTTTTTCGTGTTATGTTCTCGTGAAAGTTGTCAATTGAGGTATATACATGTAGTGTATGTGAAGTGTAGACATGCATATTAACCATCCGTGTAAATTTGGGTGACAAAGTGTCTTCATTGTAAAATTTGTTGCTTTGTAGGGTTTAGGTTCTTGTAGCGTAATCTTAAAGTGAGTACCATTGTATTAATGTGTCTATTGTCGCAAGTGTTTGACATGAAGTTCAAAGAAGAGGTATAAATATATGGCGTACTTGATATGTTCCGATGTATATTATTTGCAGATGCTTCTCTTGTGAATTCTTTTTATGGCATTCATTTTCCCATGTTTGCAATTCAGTGATTATTGTAATGAAGCACGGAGGATCTTCATTGTGTATGTGTACATTGTTGTACATTATAATTGTGGCCACTGTTGGATAAATATATTTCCTTAATGTGGCAATAAGCGTTTTATGTTGGTATATGAACTTTGGTACACGCTTTATGGTGGTACCATTTTTACGATGGCATAATGGTCATTATGCTCATAATGTCGATACAAAACTGTGCTTATATAGTAGTAAAATGCATGTATGTATGTGATGTAGTGTATTTGTGAGTCAATATGCCTCATATGTCTAATATGCTTTTAAATTTAGTATGCTACTTGTGTGTATTATGACTATATTACATCATAATGGGTTATGACTAAAATGTCAATATGCATGTATGAAGTGATATAAGTGTGTCTATATACTTAATATGTCTAATGTGCTTATAACAGTAATATGTTATCTATGTCTAGTGTGGGTTGATTACATCCCATATGGCTATGTCTAAATGCCAATATGCAAGTAACCTAGTTGTCTAAGTGTGCCTATATGCTTAATATGTCTAATATGCTTATAATGCCATTATGCATCTTACATCTAGTATGGTTAAATAAACTCCTATTGGGTCAAACTAAAATGCCCAAATGTAATTGATTGTTATTATGTCTATATTTTCCCGCATTTATACATAGCTAAATGTAGATGTCTAGTACCCTGATTGTGCTTTGTCAGAATGCATTGTAACCAAGTGTTTTAATTCTATGTCACACTACATCTGTACACTCTAAAGGTAATTGCACTACTTCTATGGCGTTGACTAACTCGCCATCAAACAACCAACTTGGGTTGTTGGGTGGATGCTTCTAAGCATCATATTGACTGAAAAGGAGCATTTGAAGACAGCACTTACCTCCTTACCTTGCTTACCTAATGCGAGTAAAGTTTATCATGTTGGCATTGTCCATTGATGAGATGGACATGGCTGATCAAAGTGACTCATCAAATCTGTCAATTGGGTCATTTCCAATGTTGGTAATCATGTTGGCATTGTCTAGAGATGATCAGTGGTTGGTGTTGTATGCAATGGTGTGCACATGGGAGTCAATGAGAAACGCCTATCACAAACTAGACTAACTCAACGTAGCTAGACCCAACAACACACCAAACTGACCACGACAAATCATGCATGGCTACACGACGAAACACGTCAACGGCCATTGGTGCTTCAACAATGCAATGCATCTAATGCAGACTGAACCGACACCCACTCAAACCACGACGACGTGGTTGGTTCTTCAAAGGGGCACCCTTCCGGAACCGCGGGGTGGCTATGGCCAGTCAGGATTCCCAATGTAACCCAACACCACATGCTAGGGACTCTATACAGGTCACTAGAACTTGACGACATCCTATGTTATCTATGTCAACGACAAAAGTGGTACACATATGGTATGGATGTGTGCATGGATCGAGTCGCCAAAGATAGGCTGGGTCATCAAACCTGTCAATTGGGTCATGTCAAAAGTTGGTAATCATATTGGCATTGTCAAGAGATGATCAGTGGTTGGTGTTGTATGCAATGATGTGCAAGTGGGAGTGAATGAGAAATGCCTATCACAAACTAGAATCACTTTACTCTGCGTAGCTAGACCCAACCACACACCAAACTGACCACGACGTATCATGCATGGCTAGACGACAAAACACATCAACGGCCATCGGTGCTTCAACAATGTAATGCATCTAATGCAGACTGAACCGACACCCACTCAAACCACGACGACGTGGTTGGTTCTTCAAAGGGGCACCCTTCCAGAACCGCGGGGTGGCTATGGCCAGTCAGGATTCCCAATGTACCCCAACACCACATGCTAGGGACTCTATACAGGTCACTAGAACTTGACGACATCCTATGTTATGTATGGCAACGACAAAAGTGGTACACATATGGTATGGATGTGTGCATGGATCGAGTCGCCAAAGATAGGCTGGGTCATCAAATCTGTCAATTGGGTCATGTCAAAAGTTGGTAATCATGTTGGCATTGTCAAGAGATGATCAGTGGTTGGTGCTTTATGCAATGATGTACCACCTCCATCTCCACCTTCACTACCTTCCACCTCCACTTGTCATATGCCATGACATCGTTCACATCACAACACACATCATTATGCCGCATCACATTTCCACGTCTACGTCTATGTCTGTCTCCATCACCCCCCACCTCCAACACCCTCCATCTCCACCACCCTCCATCTTCACCAGCCTGCACCTGCACCTCCACCTCCACCTCCACCACTCTTCACCTCCACCACCATCCTCCACCTCCCTCCACCTCCACCACCTCCACCTCCACCTCCACCTCCACCTCCACCTCCACCTCCACTTTTCATGTGCCATACCCCCCTGATCTTTAATTTCGATGTTAAGTATTTGTGGAGTGGTCGAAATAGGATACGATATTTCTTTCATCGAATTTGGACCATTAAAAAAATAAAAATGTCGTTTCATCGATTTTAAAGTGCCATGTGACGACATTGGTTTTTTTCCAAACCGGGGTGACTTGCCATTGATTTAAGTTGTATTGAGTGATCTCGTTTTTGTTTTTACTTTAGTGGTGAGTTCCTCTCACGTACCTTTCTGTGTCGTCGCGCCGGCACGGAAATGCACGCGAGCATAGTTTGCAGCTCGCCTGACAGCGTTTCTGACAAGCTGTCAGGCAGAATATGCGAGATCGGCCATTGAAAAGCGAAAACTGACAGTTGGGCAATTGGAAAGCCACGAGAGACAGACGCGAGATGCGCACGGTCACAGACCACTCGACGCGGATCGTCGAATTTAAGGATCCTAGAAATAATGAGCACACCCCGTCGTCGAAATTAAAGCTCCAATCATCCACGAATTCGACAAATTAGGACCACTAAAATATTTCAAGCCTAGAAATTCACGTCAAAATTAAGGATCACATAATTCGTAAAATCCTAAACATCAAATTTAAAAGTCAGGGGGGTAAAGTCCTTTACATCACAGCACATATCAACACACCACGTGACGTTGCTTTCGCTGTCACTGTTGAAATCACCATCGTCACCACTGTCGCTGTCAATGTTGCTGTCATCGTCACCGTCGCCGTCGTCACCGCCATCGTTGTCACCGTCACCATCGCTGTCACTGTCGTCGTCGCCATTGCCGTTGTTGTCGCTGTCGTCGACGCTGTCGTTGTTGTCATCACACACAAATACACGCACGTACACTTGTGCACACACACACACACACACACACACGGCATCACAGCACATCACATAATTATGTCGCTTGCTCTATTGACAATGTCGATGTTGATGATGTCGATGTCAATGTCAACGTCAATGTTGATGCCGATGTCGCAGTCGTTGTCGCTGTCGCTATCACTGTTGGCCTCGGCGTCGACATCGGTGTCGCTGTCGCTGTCGCTGTCCCTTTCCCTGTCGCTGTCGGTGTCGCTATCGCTACTACTGCTGCTGCCGCTACTGCTGCCACTGTCACTGTCACTGTCACTTTCACTGTCACTGTCACTGTCACTGTCACCGTCACTGTCACTGTCACTACCACTGCCACTGCCACTGCCACTGTCACTGTCTCTGTCACTGTCATTGTGCATCACATCATAGCATATCACATAACACCACACCATATCACAACACGTCACATCACATCACATAAATCGCATTGCATCGCACTACATAACATTCATAACATCGAATTGCATTGCATCACATCACATCGCATTGTGTCACATCACATCACATCCTACCACATCACATAATGTCATCTTCTCTCTTGTTGATGTCAATTTCGATGTCGATGTCAATGTCAATGTCAATGTCGATGTCAATGTCGACTTTGATGTTGACTCCAATGTCGATGTCAATATCAAAGTCAATGTCCACGACGATGCCAACGTGGATGTTGGTGTCATTGTTGGTGTTGCTGATGGTGTTACTGTCGCTGTCGCTGTCACTGTCATTGTTGCTTTCACTGCCCTTGTAAAGAAGATTCACACCTATGCACGAGAGTCAGACACTTTGTAACAATTACAGTCATGTCCACATTCACATTCACATTGCCATTCACATTCACATTCACAAATCTCTTTCACATTCATATTCACATTCAAAATCAGTTTTACATTCACATTCATACTCACGTCCACATTCACATTCACATTCACAATCACATTCACATTCACAATCACATCCAACTTCACAACAAGATTCACCGTAACATTCAGAGTCTCATTCACATTCACATTCACATACACATTCACAGTCACATTCAGATTCACATTCACATTCACACATACACATTGCCACACCGTCTCTGTCACTGTCGCCGTCGCCGTCGCCGTCACCATCGCCACCGCCGTTGCCGTCGCCGTCGCCACCGCCGTTGCTGTTTTTGTCTCCCACCCATCCCCCCCCCACACACACATACACACACAATACACACAACACACACACACACACACAAAATACATACAAAACACACACACACACCCACACATACACACACAATACACACACACATACACACACACTTGCGCACACACATACACACACACACACATGATGTCAGCGTGACAATTTGGAGCACATATGTGTGCATTCCATTCAAGAAAGGGGTGGGGAAGGATAGGATAGGGAGGGGGGGAGGGGGGAGGGGGGGGGGAGTAAAGGGGATTTACAAATTTAGCTCCAGTTGCAAATCTACAACCTGCACATGTGCATGTACATGTGAAAGCGAGAGAGAGCGCGCGTGCGCAAGAGAGAGAGAGAGAGAGAGAGAGAGAGAGAGGAGGGGGGGCAGGGCATCGATACGGATGGTGAGGGAGGGCGATCAGGCCAGAGGGAGGGAGAGTGACAGCAAAGCAAGACGAGAACAGAAAGAGGGAGAAGTAGAGGAGTGTGGGACGAAGGAAGGAAAGACAATGGGGGAGAGAATGTGGAGTGAGAGGGAGAGCGAGGGGAGAAAGGGAGGCACTACCTGCTGCTGCTGCCCGAGGTCGCTGCTACTTCTGCCTCTGCTGCTGCTATTGCAACCGCGGCAGGCGAGGATGCTCTTGTGGCTGCTAGGCTTCTGCGCTGCTGGGCTTCTGCTGATGTTGCGATGCTGCTACGCTGTTGCTGCTGCGACGCTACATTGTTGCTGTTGCTGCCACTACACTGTTGCACGCATTCTGCTGCTAATGCTGTTCCTTCTACTCATGTTGCGAGGCATCAGCCATAGATATTGTTTGCTGTTGCTGCTTGTGCGACTGCTGCTGCTGCTTTTGCTGCTGCTCTTGCGCTAGTAGTGATGCAATTGGTCGGAGGCTCGAGGTCCCACACAGGGACAACACGCAACGAGCTGGCTCGGACAGGTGAGAGACCAAAAAATGCCGGCTCTCGTCGTCTAGTTCGCGTCGCCTGCATCCACACACGCCGAGCGGATAAGGTGCAGGCGTTTCGACCACAGAAATAACAAATTGGAGGTGCTGACCGGAACTTGGAACAAATATTTTTCTGGGCTCCAGTTCGGAACCGTAGTTCAAATATTTGTATACCCCATGTCGCTGACTGACGAGGAGAGGGGGTGTACCAAAGGAACTTGAGAGTTCTCCCTCAAAAATACAGAAATGTGAGAGGAAAAAAGTGTAAAAATGGATCTCTTTACAGATATAGATGTATATATTGATATATATGGATATAGATGTAGATAGAATTGTGGATCTCATCCAATCGGAGGTTAGCGTCACTACAAATAAATCCGGTGACGGGTTGCTCCAAACAGCACAACGACCGGTCAAATCAACCCTCCTGCATTTTTTTTCAAGGTTGTAATCATTGAAAATCACACACAAATGAAAAAGGTAAACAAGATTACGCTTAGGTTTACTCCCACAAAAGGACTTAAAGTATATGCGTGATACTTGCAAAATCTTATCATCCTTTGTCACATATTGAAGAAGAATAATCATAATACCATAAGGGCGACCTACAAACGTAAGATGATTCAATCTTATAGGGGGCACTCTACAAGGCAAAAGAGAGGTAAAGTTTGAATCTACAACTGGGGTTGTACACAAAATCTTATATTCAATAGTAAATACCAATTTATGTTGAAATATAAACTTCCCTACTACTTATTCTGTATGTGTACCAAGTATACATAATAACTCCGTTGCTATGTATACTTGACTGCGTAAAACCGAACATTGTTTTTGTTTCTCCTCTGTAAATTCTTCTGTCGCGTCCTTATCTTCGTTGACTGCGTTTCTGCTTTTCCTTCATACAAATCATCATAAAATCAACATTCCACGTTTATTCTTTCATAACATATCCATATTCATTATTCAATTATGTTACGTTTAGGTTTCATTTATTTATGTATACGGTTCATGCATACTATGTAACCCGTTTCACAAGTATTGTGCAACATTTTTTCTTGTACTCGCAAATCCCCATTCGCGGATTTAGGGTTTTCTATATTTGTGCGGGCGGAGCCCGCGCAAACATAAAAACCTACATCCACGAATGGGGGTTTGCGAGTTCCGAAAAAAAGAAAGACTCATCACTCAATCGCGATCGAGCGAAAACTCCTTTTTTGAAAAAAAAGGGAAAAAACCCACTTTACTACGTGTAAATCGCATTCAACCCTAACCCAAATTACACGCCTGGTTTTAGGGGTTTTATCTTTTCACGGGCTCCTGTAAGGCCCTGCATTAGCAAGGCCCAACAGATTCCCTTTCAACTCATGGGGTGTTTCGGACCCCCCGCTAGAAAACCTCGCAAACCTTTGTGAAAAAAAGTCACAAACCCCTCTATTGAGGAGTTTGTGGTTTCTCTTTCATATCTGAAAATGTCATCATCCGGGCGCTGGATGGGAGGCGGCGTCGACATAGTGTATACAGTTGGATCTTGCGGTTTTATTTGCATGCTCGCTGGGTATGACGTTAACAAAGAAGCAAAAAAACGAAGAATTGGATATGGCGTGGTTAATGTGCGAAATGTGGATACCGCGATAGATATCGGGAATTCTGTGGGTATATGGTCACTCCGCCATTTTTTTCCCTCTACATCGCTCATCCTTGGCCTTGCCCTGTCCTGTTCCAATTAACTGATCGTCATCCTAAACTCTCGAGACTCGTGAACCCGGCTTCAAACAGACTCAAAATGCAATGAAAAGAAAAGAAATTCAACCAGCGTCATACAAGAAGGTAAATAAATTAAATTATGCCTATAATTACGTCATATAATTTTTTATAACATAAGGAAACATTCAAAATTCATCCAAATTTGTCAAAGATCATGCTTTATTTTGTGAAGTTCATAATAGACGCGTGAAACTAGCATGTTCAGTATACAAGAACAAATAAATCTCATTTAAATACATTAATCATCAGATAAAACCATATTCATAAAAAAGGAGAAGAAATGCCTTATGAGGTTCTTCAATATGTTGGTGAATTACTATATATAATACTATACTGTCAAGCTCATTCGTTCAATTTTTTGTTGTGCTTTTTAAGCGACTACATCGACACAAACTGGAAAAAATATAGCATAGCTTGATGCAATTTAGGGAGAGTTGACCCAAACCATACAAAATTTTTAAGAGCACACATGGACGAACAAAAAAAATAGTTTGGAAGAATGCGGATGACAGTTTGGCAGTCCATTTACAACCAGTTTTGGTTTCCATGGATGAAGTAATTTCTCATGGCAAACCTTCAATTATGTGGTTTAGATTGTGGGCAACTTTTTAACCTCTTAAGAGATACCAATATGAATACTTTTGCTCGGTTACTATGTAACCCTATGCACGCTTTGCGTGCAACACCTACCTCTTGGTTTTTTTTGGTCCCGTGGTCGTAACCATGTGGACAGTTTTAAGGTCCTCGACGGTCGAGTTCGGTCAAATACCGAAGAAAACAGCGTCGAGGCTCACCCACTGTCCCTCAACCCCATTGTCTCAAATCAGCAGCTTTCTTCACCATGCTGATAATGAAGTCGTACCTAGGGCGGAGCTGTACTTGCTTCCCAAAGGGTTTCTACTTGGAAGCATTTGTCAAAGGCCTTTGCTTGCGCAAATGTATCCACAACGACGACTTGACGTCTCGCCAAAATAAGAGGTGACGATCAAAATGTTATACCAAACGGAGCGTAGGTAGTGAACAGGTAGAAGTTGCGAGGCAGAACACGATTTAGAATTTGGGACACTTAAGCAATTTATAAGTAGCAGTAAGTGTACTTCGATGACAAGTGTCGAAACAATCGAACATATATATTTAAGTGTCGAGTTCGAAATGAGATATATTCGGGGTCGTTGGGTTCGTTGTTAAGCGATGTGTGCGGAGTCGTGCAGTGAGTGGTAGGATTCAAGAAGGTCCACGAAGAAGTTGCGGGTTTTCGAGAAGGGGGGATACCTTTTTACCCACCATTTGAAAATTTTCTGCGCAGGTTACCCACGGTTGAGAATTTCATTTACGTATTGTCCAGTTGCGGGAGAAGATGAGTGGTATGCTCACTTTCTGACAGGTCCCTTCCGTTTTCCCCACACTTTTAACTGGTGCGCACAATGTCCAAAGTTAAAAAAGGTAGCACACTTTACCCACTTCTTATGGGTTGACTCCGATACCCACTTTGGACATCCGCTCGTCACTAACCATGACGAGCGGATGTCCAAGGCTCGTGCTCGTAAACATCGCGAATCCTGCAGAACGTGGCCCACATCATCTCTGTCACAAGTGACATTGGATTTTGAGGACCTACATTCTTAATCTTTACAAAGCACTTGTGTTCCGTCCTTTAGTTCCAACATGCCCATAAAAACCACCATCGGCTATTCGACGACAATCGATCAGCTCATAATATTCGTCATTGTTTGGGGACTATTCTATTTGAGAAAAATATTGATAATAGGATCTTTATTCGCCATATACATCGAACGGTTGGGGTTTGTCATATCCCACGATGGAGATATTGGATTTTTTTCTTCGAATGTTTGTAGAGCTCTCGAGACATAAAGATGAATGCGAGCTCGTCGCCCTAGCTTCTTTTTTTGCATATCTCGTGTGGTACTAGACATGGAACGAAGGAAGAAGCTTGCTTCGGAAGTGCGAAAGACAAGACCCTGTAAGCAAAATAAGCCTCCATTTCATGAACGTCCATCGCACTATGCATCGCACGCCGGAAGAACGGAAGCAACGTCGACGAGGTTGTCCGAGTATATTTTTTTCAAAAGAGGTCAATCATCTTAAGAAAAACCGTGCCAGTTAAGTCGACCGAACAGTCGAGAAAACCCTCGAGCTGTTAGATGTTACGATCCTACGAACCACGACTATGCAAGTTTACAAAGAGATAGAAATTTGTGTCATTCATGTCTGCAATATTTATGTACGAGTCATGTTTTGATCATTTCTACGGAGAACTGCTATATTCTAGTATGTACGATATGTTTTGTGATTAATGAACGTATGTTAAGGTTGACGAACTGTAGTGGGATAGGACAATCTAATGTTTCGAGTCTTAGCAAAGAATTGTGTCTTATGAGCGAAGTCGCTACAACGATAAACTCAGGAACTTTCTATACGCTATCTGTCGACACTTGAGGAAATGGGGCCGACGTCGAGTGGACCACCACTCGACCATACTCGAGCACGACTGCCCATGTCGGCAGGCGAACCCCACCCGCTGAATGTAAGAACGAGCTCAACGATGCGACATAGCCACGTTGTGGAAATGACATCAGACGGAAACTTCGAAATAAGGAGCCAAAACTGGCTGCAAAAGGTGACCATATTGTTCAACATTTTGGCAAAAAATGGAAACATTACATTTGTGCTCTTGTATTCATCGTCGCAACCCATGTAAAGTGTAAGAAAATAAAAGTCGTGATGAATCCGTAGAATCCTAAAATAAAATTTCTATATTACCCACCGTTCCTAAACATGCATATAATACCGGTATTCTAGTCATGATTTTTCAGAAGTGGGTACTTCGGTCACGGTTACTAGGTATTCGCGTTTTGTGTACAATGCGGTCAGTAGTTAAAACGAGTGGGTATTGTGATCGTTTTGTGTACAAAGTGGGTATTCGGGAAGTACGACGCTCAGAAGGTGGGCATAAGGGAATTAATATGTTTCTAGAATTGATGGTGAAGATGCGAAATGCATCTTTATAAATCCTGACTCATCTCGATGCGTCGAGAAGTTGACCGAAAGGTCGTGATACTTCTGTTTGTAGTTTTTCGAGAGTGCTCGAAGCTGTCGAATGGTTCGAGAATTTTCACGAAGGGCGGGGCAGTTGGGCACTTTGCCGTCGACCGTTGGAGTGAATATCGCGGTCCCGTGATGCGACTGTTTGTGTAATAACAGAAATCCCCACTCGGGAAGATTAGGGTTTCGTGTACGTCTGGTACTTCACACTTCTCCCCCTTTTAGTCGCGACGTCCCGACGTGCGTACAGAAGTGGCCCGATGACGACGGTAGTAGCTGTCAATGAGATGATGGACGTCTCGGAGGTTTTTGTAGGGTTCCCAGCTGTTATGCGCGACGTCGTAGCTATGCCACTTAACGAGATATTCCGTTGTCGCGTAGTCGATGGTCGAGGATGTCCTCGATGACGTACTCTGTGTCTTCGTCCACTTGAGCGAGGGGTGGAGGGACATCCTTGTCGGGGAAGTTCTCTCCAAGGTCACAGTAGTGCTTGAGTCTACTGACATGGAACTCCGGATGAACTTGCATAGTTTAAGGGAGTTTGAGTCGTGCAACCACAGGGGTTTGCATGCGTTCAATCTCACAAGATCCCAATCATCGGGGTTTGAGCTTTGAACAGTCGGCTCCTCCGTGTTTGATGTTCGCCGAGTTGAGGAGGACTCGATCGCCAGCAGCGAATTCATCATCTTTGCGATGTTGGTCAGCTGCTCCCTTCATCGCTAAATGAGTCTTCGCGAGAGTTTGTCGTGTTTCCTCCCAGATGGTGGTGAAGTCGCGATGTTTTCCGTCGACTACAGGAATGTTGCTGCGACTTTGTAGTTCAGCTGGTGTGGCGGGAAGTTTTCCATACACCACTTTAAACGAGTCTTACCTATTGCAGTAAAAACTGTCAAATTATGTGCAATTTTGACAGTCAAGAGTGTTGTGATTTGTGACGTTCCTATCAACCTGTACAGTTTACTGTCACCACTCGGTCCTGTCCCTACTCGTCCAGATCCCCAATGTTGACCCTGGTGGTACCGGTGCGTTGTCTGGTGGTGGACTACCAGCTTGGAGCTAACCGGCGACCGTTCCAGAGCTCAAGACGCTGCCCGGGACCTCCTGCAGTTTTTTTGCAGCACGCAAGTGTTTATCGGTGGACAAGCCGTGGGCCCGACTTGCATGTTTTTTCATTGTGTGTCCACCGTTTGATGCCGGGTGGATGTATGTGACCATTCATAGCGTCCGGCTTGTCATCCTACACGTCTAGGTTCAGACGACGTAGCGTTTTGACATGTCTGCGCAGAGTTATGGGCAAAACAGTGGTTTTGGACCGGTTTTAGGATAGATCGTGTGCTGTCGCGTGCGACACCCACTGTACACCGTGGCAGGAACTTATGCCATGGACCTGTCATTCATCATGTCTCTCTGCAAATGCTATTGAAGCATTATGACACTTTGCCTTGTGTCTCCTAGCTAGACCCTTGCCGTTGTGTGCATGACTTGTGACTGTTGTCACCGTTTGACCAGACACTGATGCCTAGTCGGCGGCTGTGTCGCTAGGAAGCTTCCGTGCATCTTCTCATGGTATTAGAGCGATGAGACACTTCTCGCTGAGTGGTGCAACATAGACACAACAGAGCATCAGTAGTGAGCGTCACCGCTGTTGCCGATCCAGAGGGACCTATCGACGACACCCAACTGTTGGCGACGACACCGACGTGAGAGTGCATTAGCAGCAGCTGCCAGCAGCAGCAGGTGACACCTGCAGCAGCGGCAGCCGGTAGCAGCTGCTGGCATTGGCGCCAGCAGTGGCGGCAGCAGGCTATAGCCGCGACAGGCGGCGGTTGGCAACAACAGCAGTAGCCTGCAGCAGCAGCAACGGGCAACATTAGTAGCACGCAGTAAGAGTAGCGCACAACAGTGCTAAGCAGCGGTGGCGGTGACGGCCGACAACAGCAGCGTGCATTAGCAGTAGCATTGAGCAGCAATAGCAGTAGCATACAGCAGCAGCAACGCAACAGAGCATCAACGCAATAACAGCGTGCTACGGTAGCAGCGCATAGCAGTGGCTATGCGCAGCAGCTGTAGCACCAGCGCGTAGCTGCACTACAACATAGCAGCAGTGCGCAGCTGCTGCCATAGCAGCGCAAGCAGCCACGCGGCTGTTGCTGTAGGTGTCGGCGCAGCAGCACCAGCAGCCGAGTGGAAGCTGTTGCGGAGCTTCCCCGTAACTTCCGCGTGGCTGCTATGGAGCAGCTGTCCCCTACGCAGCAAGGCAACGACCGCGAGGATTGTAAAAAAAAGGGAGGGGAGCTGATGTCAGCATTTTTCTTGCTGACGTTATCAGGTCATGCTGACATCAGCACATTCCTTGATCAAATTTTTGGTCAAAGAGTCAAAAGTTCCCAGAATTTCAAATCCTCGAGAAACGCTGATGTTTCCAGAGTCCGACCAAGTTGACATCTCGGCCCATAATGAGCGGTGACGGCTCCGTCCGGTGATAAGGGAAAGAGGATACTAGATCCCTCTTCTTCCTCCTTAGGGGTCACGAGCCCACGCTCGTAGGCTATTGAGGACGTGCGAAGCCAGCAGGAGGAGATGCGTCGCCTATCGCAGGAGCAGACTGACGCCATCCGTACACTCACTGAGCTTCTTCAGGGTCAGTCCACGGCCCCACGGCAGACTTCTGAGGGAGCTGCCGGTGTCGCACCCTCTACACAACAGTCAACTCCAGCACCTGAGACAGGAGCTGGATGCGACCCGCCACCTCTTGATCCTTCAGATGAGGATCCACATATGCCAGTCATGGAGGACGACTCCCCCGAGCGTGAGATTTGTGTGCTTCAGGAGCGTCTCCGCCCACTCCAGACGAGCTTTTGGCCCCCACACACATCTTGTTTTCCTGAGATTTGATCTTCGCCTGATCTCCACCCCAGTGACTTTCCTCTTCCCAGTGTCTTCTCCATCCCTCGTCCTTCTCAGCCTGTGGTTGCTCTCCCTACAGAGCGGCAACCCAACGACTTCGAGACACCGTCCCCATAGTATGTCAGCGAGGACGGTTTTGACTATTGGGACATCCTTTTCCAGGTTTGGGCCAATTGAGAGGGAGTGTGGCTCTACTACCACAGTCCGTATCAGACTACGGACCAAGCACAGGTGCTGACAGCGGCTAGGGCGATGCACGGACTTCTTTTCTCCATGCCGCACGAGATCGTCATCGACTTCCGCTCGTTCCTTGGCGAGGCCGGCAGAGGCACCGTCGCTGCTCCATGCGGGGGCTAGGACCTGGCATTATCCTTGCTTGTTGCAGAGACGCACGCCACCCATGCCGCTCACATTCATGCCTTTCACTCCCTTTGTCAGGGGCCTGTCGAGCCTACAGCCGACTACTGGCGACGTGCCATGCGCATCTACATGCGCCTTGGGACCTTAGGGTATGTTCGGATGGCCTCGCACAACCGTGCGACGTCCTCCAGCTGCCGAACCGCGCACGACGTGAGCCTTACCCACGTCGCACAACCGTGCGGTCGAGCGTCCGCGAAAAAGTCGAGGACAGCCACCGGACGTACGACTTCCGCGATCGCACACGCGAGACTGTACGCTGAACTGGACATCGCACGGATTTCGAGGACAGTACGGCCAATGCGACGCCATCCAAACATACCCTTAGGAGGTACACAGCTGTGGGCGCTCCGCAAGATCATGCTCGGAGTTCACCTTGAGCACACAGACATCTTCACAAGGTACAGCAACGCCATGCTCGAGCCTTTTTCTGCTTCACTACAGTTTCTTCCCTGGGCGCACCAGCTCTTCCTCCAGGTGACTTCCGCTCGTGAGGCAGCCGTGGCTCATCAGGAGACTCCCCTTGCTGCAACAGTCATTGCATCACCATCGACACCCCTCCTACACTCTCCTTCTCCATCCTCTGTCACGTCCTCCTCTTGCTCTTCCACCCTGATTACACCGACTCAGACACAAGGTGTCGCGGTAGCAGCACAGGGGAAGAAGGGGAGACGGAGGCGCGGCTTGGGCCAGCAGCAGTCACAACAACAACCATCATCGAGCAGTAGTAGTGGACGCTCTGTTCACTACTACAACTGTGGAGGCGCTCATCACTAGATCGAGTGCCAGCAGCCGCTCGACTGGGCGCAGATTACTCGCGGACTTTAGGCTGCGCATGCACTACAGTTTACGTCCACCAGCACATCTTCCAGGCACGCGGCGACCACGAACGTAGCAGTTCACGCTTCACCATCGGCGAGCAACGGTGATCCGGACCCACGTGACCGCACCATCGCCGAGCTCTGACACCTTGTGGCGCTTCGATTTCACGGAGGTGCGAGTGTGTTGTCACAGCCGGGTGGTTCACAGACTGTCTGTCCGTCTGTTCTTGTGGCTCGATATGACTCGTGTGGGGGGACACAACAGGCATGTGATGATGATGGGACTGAATGTACCGATTAGATTCATGAGTCTTACCTTTGTGCCCTTCGTTGTTTCTCCCCACCTGTTGCCCAGCGCCCGTCTGAGGCCGAGTGTTCCATTGTCCGTTGTACAATGACGTCCTCTAGTCGTGATTCCGGTGGCACCTGGATCATTGATTCCGGTGCCACTCATCACATGACCTGTCGTCGTAGTGACTTTGTTGTTCTCGGTCCTGTTGCGTCTGTTTGTTCCGTTCGCACAGGCTTTGGTCAGTCCTTGCCAGTGTAGGGTATTTGGGTCGTATGTTTCGATGGTTCATCTAGCCCCCTGTATCTTTCCGAGGTGCTGTTTGTGCCTAACCTTGAGCTCGATTTTCTTTCTGTACAAGCCTACACACTGATGGGACTCTCTGTGGAGTACACTACAGACTTCGTGACTGCGACTACTATTGACACTCGTAGCGTTGTTCTTCGTGCCTCTATTGTGGATGACGTGTATCGTGTCTCTTGGACTTCTCCTCCTTGCTACCCCCCCTTCAGCTCGTGTTTTTGTCACTGGTGTTCTATCTCCTGAGCACTAGGGATTGCTTCATTGTCGTTTGTGTCATGTAGGCTCTGAAACTATGTTGAAGCTCATTTGGACACAGCCTGCCCTCGGTCTTGATGCAGCTTCTTTTGAGAAGCCGCCCAAGACCAACTATCTCTTCTGCGCTCAGGATAAGATGCATCGTTGCACCTACCCTGACTCCCGTTCTTGTGCACTTTGCCCTCTCGAGTTAGTCCATTTGGACCTTTTCGATCCTCTTCCCGTTGAGTCTCTGTTTGGTCAGGGTCGATTTGTCTTCACCCTGACTGATGACTTCACACGGATGCGGTGGGTCTATAGTCTGTGCCAGAAGAGTGATGCCTCTCTCGCGATTTGTCTCTGGCTAGTGATGGCTGAGCGTCAGTCCCGCCACACGCTGCATACCTTCTGCTCAGAACACGGCGGCGAGTTACTTGGCAAGATGGACAACTTCTTTGTCGAGCACAAGATTTTTCACCAGGTCTCCGCTCTTGCTACTCCTCAACAGAACGGTGTTTCTGAGCGCTGGAACCGCACCATGGAGGATGCGGTTCGCGCTATGCCGTCTGAGTGCAATCTCTCGGAGTCCTTTGCTTTGAAGGATTCGCCTACATGACTTGGATCCGGAACCGCTTCCCGCACGGTCCCCTTCTGGACCACGTCACACCGTATGAGCTTTGGTTCAGCCACCGTGCTGACCTGCGTCTCGCTCGTGTCTAGGGATCCTTGGCTTTTGTGTGGTACACCGAGGACCAGCAGGATTCCAAGTTCTCACCATGGGGTCGCTTATGTGCATTTGTAGGCATCTCCCCGTGGTCGAAGGCCTGGAATTTTTGGTATCCTGCTCGTCGTCGCATCGTTGAGTCACGCAACATACTCTTCTTTGAGTCCCTCACCTACTGTGATCTAACATCGATCACATTGCTGTCCTTCACACATGTTCCTACTTGTGAGGTTTCTTGACAGATGGGGGAGTCTGCACTTGCGAGCACCTCTCGCCAGGCTGATGTGTCCGTTCGAGCTCCCTCCACTTCACGGTCTCCGGCTCTTGATGACCCAACGATCATCGCTGTCGGCCTAGAGACCTCTCCATAACAGCTGGCTTCTACCCCTTTTCCCTCGCACCCCACTGGTACCCATGATCTTATACCTGTGCTACCCCTGTGACCGTACCTGTGTCTGCCGGTACTCCTGCCGCGGTGCGTGGTCCTGTCTCACCTACTCCTACTGTCACACCCAGTCCCGCGTCTCCCACACACGCATCTCCTTGCACGGCATCACTAGCTCCTTTGCCTCATCCCTCACCAGTTGTGGTCGTTCCTGTCTCTGAGCCTAAGGTGCGCCCCTCCAGCCCAGGTTACTCACGTGAGCCTGGCGGTCGTCTTTGACCGTTGGACTCTGGAGTCTAGCGAGTGTTAGGTCCCGCACCCAGGCGCTCCACTCGCAACGTCGCGAGTGGTGATCCCAGCACTAAGGCCGTAGGCCTGAGTGTCCGCACTGAGTACACAACGGTACATCCAGCGTGCCCTGTAGGGCATGATCTCGTCACTTGCGAGTTTCATATTGCTTGTGATGTAGCAGCTGACCTTGTGGTCGTCAGACCTAGCACCAAGGCGTGTGCTCTTGCCACGTAGAGCTCTTCCTATATGGCGCTTGACCCGGGTACACTGAGGAAATCTCTATTGTCACAGGATGCTGACGCTTGGCGTACTGCCTGCAAGGATGTGCTTTGTGCCATCAGAGAGGACGGAGTTTACGAGCTAGTCGACCTTCCACATGGGAGGAAGGCTATTCAGGTTAAGTGGGTCTTTCACAAGAAAGTGAAGCAGGATGGCTCACTAGAACGCCACAAGGCTTGCTTGGTTGTCAAGGGGTACTCTGAGATCGAGGGCATCGATTACACTGACCCCTTGCCCCTGTCGGCCGCATGATCTCAGCTTGAACTTTGTTTGGTGTAGTGGCTCAGCATGACTGGGAACTGCACCAGATGGATGTGAACAATGTGTTCCTCCATGGCTCTCTGGATGATGAGATTTACGTGGCTCAGCCACCTGGCTTTGAGGATGGTGACAAGGTCTGGTGCTTGCACAAGTCCTTGTACGGCCTCAACCAGTCTCCTTGGTGTTGGAATCAGGCGATCACTGGCACCCTGACTCGTGCGGGATATGTATAGAGTGAGGCAGATCCCTCTCTCTTTATCCGACGGACGCCTGAGCGGTTCACCGCCATCTTGGTCTATGTCGACCACCTTCTAATCACGTCTCCTTCATTGGAGTTCGTGAAGGAAGCCAAGGCTGTCCTCCAGACTACCTATAGGATGAAGGACCTTGGTCTTGCAGCACTGTTTCTTGGCATGGAGATTGTGCGAGACCGCAGACGTGGGACGCTACTGCTGCATCAGGCCCGATACACACGTGTTGTGGGGGAATGCTTCAGCGACCTCCTCGGCACAGTGCCCACGGCTTCCACACCTCTCACGCCTGACGGGCAGGATGCCTTGAAGGTGGAAGATCCCACACAACTGGGGGAGACAGTGGATGTGACCTTGTACCTCCGTCTCATCAGATCTATGATGTCCTGGCCACTACCACACGTCCTCACATCACCTTTGCCATCAACCTCCTTGCCCACTTTTCGCAGGCTCCACGTGCTAGAGCCCTTCACGCTGCTATGCAAGTGGTGTAGTACGTGGTTTGAACACCGTACCTTGGACTCTTCTTTCGCCGGCAGTGTTCGGTGGTCCTTCACAGCTACACTGACAGCGACTGGGCCTGGAGCCCAGATGGACACAGTCGCACCAATTATGTGTTCCTGCTCGGTGGTACTGCTGTGTCCTGGCGCAGCGGGAAGCAGGGCTGCATTGCACGTAGCTCATCGGAGGCAGAGTATGTTGCTCTGGGTGCAGGGGTTGCTGAGGCGGTATGGCTGCAGTGCCTGTTCCTTGAGCTGGGTCAGTTAGTACCAGCCAATGTACTTCGTTGCGAAAACCAGAGTGCTCTTTTCATTGCGGAGAACTTTGGTGTCTTTCATGCTTGCACAACATACATTGCGGTTGAACATCACTTTGTGCATGATCTGGTGGAGCGACACGTGATCTCCGTCATATGGGTTGGCATTGACATGCAACGTGCTGACTTCTTGACGAAGGCACTAGCATGCGGAAAGTTTCTGGTGGACATTCATTCTATCGGGTTTCGTCCCTTGCCTGAGAGTGGTTGAGTGTGAGATGTGTCGGTGCCCATGTCACATCTGTCTTTGCACTCATTGCTGTACTCGTCTCATTGCTGCATGTGTATGGACATGCGTACCATAGGGTCATGGGGGAGTGTTGTGAGTTGTCACGTTTGTGTCGACCTGTACAATTTACTGTGACCACTCGGCCGTGTCCATACTCGTGCAGATCCCTGATGCGTACCCTGGTGGTACCGGTGCGTCATCTGGTGGTGGACTACCAGCTTGGAGCTGACCGACGACCGTTCCAGAGCTCTGGACGCTGCTTGGGACCTCCTACAGTTTTTTTGCAGCACGCAGGAGTTTATCGGTGGACTGGCCATGGGCCCGAATTGCATGTTTTTGCATTGTGTGTCCATCGTTTGATGCCGGATGCATGCATGTGACCAGTCATAGCGACCGGCTTGTGATCTTGCATGTCTAGGTTTAGACGACGTAGCGTTCTGACATGTCTACGTAGAGGTACGACCAAAACAATGGTTTTGGACCGGTTTTAGGACAGATCGTGTGCTGCCGCGTTCGATACCCTCTGTGCGCCGTGGCAGGTACTTATGCCATGAACGTGTCATTTGTAATTTCTCTCTGCAAATGCTATTGAAGCATTCTGACACTTTGCCTTGTGTCTCCTAGCCAGACCCTTACCGTTGTGTGCACGACTTGTCACTGTCGTCACCGTTTGACCATGCACTGACGCCTAGTCGGCGGCTCTGTCATTAGGAAGCTTCCATGCATCTTCTCAGGGATTTTTGTGCCCAATCCTTCCTGTGAGATCCGCATTGTGTTTGGAGAAGCTGTACAAGCATCTGATTTGTCCGCTCGGTTTGACTGTCGGTTTGAGGATGAAACGCCGTTCAAATTTGAATTCTGATGCTGTAGCGAGTCATCAGTTCACGCCAAAAACGTATGGTAAATCGATAGTCTCTGTCACTCGTGATGGTTCTGGGTACGCCGTGTAGCCATACGATGTTGTTTAGAAACAGCCGCGCTATTCCCTCGGTGGTGACAGTGGTCATTGTCGGGATGAAGTGGGACATTTTGAAAAACCTGTCGACGACCACGAGGATTGTGTTATATCTCTCGGGTGTGACCGGTAACCCTGTGACGAAGTCCATGTAGATGTCCGCCCATGGTTCCGTCGCAACTGGGAGCGGTTGCAAAAGTCCGGTTGTTAGCTCGTGCGACGAGATTTTTGTCACTGACATGTGTCGCAGGTTTTGCAGAAGTTGGCCACGTTGGATTGCATCTTATCCCACCAGTAGTTTTTCGCCAGCTTCTTCGACGTTTTTTCCTCTCCAAATTGTCCACCTGGTCTGGTGCCGTGGCACTCCTCGAATAGCATTCGGTGAAGTTCGTTGTTTCGGGGGAACAACCACTTGGCGAGTGAAGCGCCGTCGCCATTAGGGTGCGTCGAACTAGAATTTAGTTTTATCGTATCCGCCGTGTTGGTCGTAGCCTCGTGCGAACAATCGTTTGAGGTACGAGTCTCATTGTAGCAATAGGGTTGTCACATCAGTCATAGAATAAGGTCGGCGGCTGAGTGCATCCAACGGATTGGTTTTTCCTGGCCAGTACTCGATATTGTACTCGAACCCGGATTTAAGGAACACCATCCATCGGGTCTGACATCGACTGAGATTCGGCTGCGTCTTCAAATATTTTAACACGTGGTGGTCGGTGTGCACGATGTATCATAGACAATCCAGGTAGTACCACCACGTCTTCAACGCATGCACGACTGCCACCATCTCCTTCTCGTTTACTGCGTAATTGAGTTCCAATCCTCGTTGTTTTTTAGACATATAGGTGACTGGTTGTTCGCCGTTGCCATGGTCTTGCAGAAGGACAACGCTAATGGCTCCATCTGATGCATCCGTGGCCATGACGTAGTCGATCGTTGGATCGGCTAATCGTAAGGCTGGCACCGAGGTCAGCACGTTTCGCAAAGCGGTGAACGCTCCTTGCTCGCTGTCTCCCCACCGCCACTCATTTTCCTTTTGAGTGAGGTCGAATAGAGGCTGGCACTCGGGTGTAGTCCCGTACGGATCGCGAGTAGTAATTGCAGAATCCAAGAAGCACTTGAATTTCTCAAACGATGGCCGGCGTCGGCCAATCAGCGATTGCTGCCACCTTTTTCAGATCCATGGTGATCCGTGCGCCATTGATGACGTGGCCCAGAAACTCGTTCGAACGACCAAAGTTGCATTTCGAAAGTTCACCGAAAAAAATCTCTCTTTTTAACATTTTGAGGACTTTTCGAATATGTCCATCGTGCTCCTCAGGGGTGTGGCTGTACACCAGAATATCGTCGAGGTACGCCACGACAAAATCGATGAGGTACAGATGGAAAACATTGTTCATTTCTGCCATGAACGTCGCCGGGCATTTGTGAGTCCAAACAGCATGACCATGAACTCAAAGTGCCCATAGTCGATTCAGAACACCGTCTTCTCGATGTCGGTGTCTGGCATGCATATATGGTGATATCCATTATGTAAGTCAATTCTGCTGAAAATTCAAGCCCCTTTGAGTTTGGTCAGAAAGTTCAACAGCTCAGGGAAGAGGGTAGCAGTTCTGGATGGTATCATCGTTTAATGATAATCCACGCACATCTGTATCTTGCCAGTTTTCTTTTTTATGAATAGTACTGGTGCGGCGTATGGTGACGTGTATGGGCGGATGAATCCCTGACCGGGCATCTCGTCGAGCTACTTTTTCAGCTCGGTCAGTTGGTGATTGCTCATCCGATAGGCCCCTCGAACGGTAGGTCTGCTGCCCGACTTCAATTTGACATGATGGTCGATGTCTCATTGAGGGAGTAGAGCTTTCGGGAGTGTCCAAGGAAGATGTTTGCAAAATCTTGGATGAGTGGTGCGAACTCTTCGGGTACCATCGCGAACTTCGTTGATGCTGGTGAGGCTAATGAGGCCAATGATGAGTCAGCTGCTGCCACTTTCGCTTCTCCCATTGGCTGGAGATGTATGAGCGACACTCATCGTCGTATATAGTAGTTGGCCACGTTGAACATCATCGGCTGCACAGGTTGTCACTTTTCAGCTTACGCGACTTCCTCTGCTACTTCCACCTCTACTGCTTCTGCTGTCCGCTTCTATCCCACACGCGGAAGTTGTCACTTGGCGCCATCTATGGCCACGTAGATGCCGTTACTATTCCAGTCAACCTGTGGATTGTGCCGATATAGGAAATCTTGTCCGAAGATGATTTTGTGACCGCTCATTGGACAAGACCTCTAGACTGTTACATCCCGTAGATCTCCCACTTGTAGTCATAATGGTTCTTGGAGTCTCCGTATCTATAGTCTCCCATCGCTGGTTTTTCCTTCAAACACCCCTGGTTCAGTCTGCAAACCCAGTTTGTGAATCATGTCGCTGCTCACGAAGCTGTGTGAAGCTCCTCCATCCAATAGTGCCAGTACCGTTCTACGACTTTTGCATACTCGAGGCTGAACTTTTAGCAGGATCGCCGGTTGGTCGTCCTTGTACATCTCGTCAAACTTCGCGATCTCGAAAACCCTCTATGTTGATGTAGGCCGTTCAGATGGGCGATCATTTGGTGCACATTGTTCCCCGTGGACAAGATTTACACCTTTTACTCTTGTCCTCTGTCGTTTCCTGACTCATTTTTCTACGACTTCCCCTCCTCTTTGGCCTGCTGCTTACTCCGATAATTGCGAGCGATGTGCCTGAATTTCCCGCAGTTATTACAGGTTTGCGTATCTCTCTGGTCGACAACATCCAGTTCCATCGGAGTCGAGGAGTCCGCCGGCTGTTTTTTTTTCCCATTTAGCATATTGGAGCCATCCGATCTTCGTGTCCTTGTTGTACCTGTGCGCCCTGCAAGACCACGCACGAGTCTCTCTTGGAAGCGTGCCTTAGAACCAGAAGTGTGGGCCCATAACCCTTTGTCAATGCGCCAGATAGCAACGGTCTAGAAAATGGGTCCCGACATGGGAGGCCACCAATCGCTCTTGGTATTTCAACCAAGATAACATATCACCCTCGAATGAGGGATCCACACTTTAGGTTCGTTTGGTTTGCAACCTCACGAAGTCTGCATGAAGGTCTACAGTGTCTACCCTTGGTTGGACACTCTGTGAGGAGTCTCAAAGGCGAGAAATGTAAATGGATGCATGCAGGGCATTGGCAGAGATTTGCCAATGCTGTTGCTTGCAATGGCTCCACAGGAGCAACCTCAGCCTATAGTCCTACTTGGCGCATCCTAAGACTGCCAAGTGTCATCCTCAAGGCAGGCTCTAGTAAGCTTCCTAGAAGCTTCCTGTCCCATTCTGGGCCACAAAGAAAAATGCGGCCGTCGCGGGGTTTGAGCCTGCGACCCATGAGCTGCGGAGCCTGTCCAAACTAGGCCACAATGTTGTGTTTCCTATGATGATCTCCAGGGTACATACCCATGATGGGCAGTGCATTCCTGGCCTATCTCAGAATAGACGAAGGGGACGTACTCCATAGAGCAGTGCATACCTTGTCTTTCTGTGCAACTAGCCAGCTAGCCAGTAGACAAGGTGCATACTATCCAATAGCTGATCGAGTTGGTCGATTTGTAACTGGCGAGGAGGCTGTGAGGCCTCAAGGGGCGAGGCTTGTGGCCTATGAAAATAAAAAGTGCCAGTGCGAAATCGTTGGACGTACCTTGCACGCAACAATTTTGCACTGTCATGTCAAAAATGAAACTCGAGTCGTTTAGCATGAGTTTTGTTTACCAAAAAATCGTACAAACTCATGAGTCAAAGTAATACCTCCCTTGTTTGAGATCTAGAGCGAAGGGGCAAGGTAAAAACGGAAAAGCACATTCGGAGACTCAAAGTATTTCAGTCTCCCTCAAGACTGACGCGAAGGGGAAAACCCCTCTAGTAAGCTTTGAATGAGATTCTGCAAGCTTCGACGACGACTTCCGCATAAGAGCTAGAGAGCTGACACATTACAGTAGTATTAGAGCGTCAGGGTTCGACACCCATTGTGGACACCGAGGGCGGGTCCATTCTTGTGTGGGAGGAATGTACCGTCAATGTCCCACGTGGCTTGAACTGGTCCTGGCCTGTGTGGCAACGGATGGGATGAATTTAGGGTTGAAGACCCTCAAGTACTACGGTTTTGGCCTAGTGGGCCAAGCTTCCCGTCCATTTGCCACAACTTCCTAACCTGAAAGTGCGGTCGAGTAACTCCCCTATGAGGGGTCTTTTGAAAAATCACCAGGTTATTTGGCAAGGGAAATTAATGGGGTTTTGAGTGGCTTTTGAGGAACATGAGTACAATGACGTGGAAGCATACACCGTCTGTCCTTCCTTGCTACCGTTGTGTTGATGGGTGTCATGAGTGACGTTGATGTTGGCAGCGCCCTCGGGGCTCACATCCGCCTTGGCTTCGACCACGTGATCTTTTACCCCCTCCACAACATTTGGACCTGCCGGATACAACGGGCCCCCTCACCAGCTGTGGCAGTTCCTTAAAGCAAGCTAAATGGTCTGAAGTGGATGGTGCAGGAGCTTCGCAATCGAGTTGTCACCGGTCAAATTGTCATTACATCTCGGCTCTCAACCACTTCTCCCGCCACGTCACAGGCCTCTGCCTGCAACTCTTGTCAACCACCATGGCACTTGTCATTGCAGGCCGCCACCATCGTTTCCATTTTACGGTCCTCCAATAGTATGGATCCTACGAGAGAATGCCTGTCTTTTGCCAGCCATTCTGGTTGAGCTTGTGTTTGGCCACAACATCGGCACTTTGTATTGGGCACATCGACGACCTTACCGGCGATCGTGTATGTGGACGGTGTGTGTGTACCCATTGGCTACAACCACACATTGATGCGTGACTCTTGACCCCGCTTTATTGACAGCATCATTGGCCACATTACCATAGTCGATTAATATAAAGGATTTTGGAGGGACTGTACTAGTGGTGGTGGTCAAGGAAACTACTTCATTGATAACTCCACAGCCCACATATGCATCACTAGCTATCAGAGTGGACGTGCCTAAAACAGGAGGCACAGAAGCCTACATGAATCCCCTGGCGACCAACCACTAGTGACAAAGGTAGCAAGGGGAGCACCTACTGCTACCACACCAGAGTTAGGCAGTACAGATGATGCTATACGTTGTGTTGTTCTAGAGGTGGTTCTGCCAGCTATGGCATCTACAACTCTACAGGTTGAAGATACGCCATAAGTTGTAAAAGGGGGAGCATCGATTGCTATCACACCAGAGTTGGTCAGTCCATACATTGTTGTATGGAGTGTCGTTGTGGAGGTGGTTCCGCCTGCTACAGAATCACAGTCCCACAGGTTAAAGACGTGCCATCAGCTCTAACAGGGGGAGCATTGTCTGCTAAGATACCACAGTTGGATGGTTCAGATCATGTTGTACAAAGTGTCATTGTTGAAGTGGTTTTCCCAGTTACAGCATCTACACCTTCATTGGTTGCAGATGCGCCAATAGTTGTAGGTTCCCTCATCGCTGGAGTGGTAGTAGCAGGGGTCAATCTGCACCTACTACTGGAGAAAATGTGCTTACAACAGGGGAAATAGAGATAGAGGCACTAGAAAGGGGAGTCTTGTTGGCCACCGCACCAAAGTCAAACAGTGAAGAGGACGTTCAGGGACTGCAGCAATAGATGTGGTCCCAATAGCTCCAGCATTGACAGCTCTAAAGATGACAACTTTGACATCAGCTTAACATGTCTCTAATCCTAGATTGGCAGCAACGGTTATAGATGTGATACCATCTTTTGTGCGTACAATAGGGACACAGAGGTCATCGCTCGGGAGGCAGTGTGTTGGTGCCTTGCTGACCTTGAGCTATTGTATGCTCTCTGCATGCCATGAGATGTTGAGCGCATGGCTCGACACTTGTTCATGGAGGCTCGAGGTTAGGAGTACATGGACAGTCATAGAGCAACGAGAGAGCACCAACACGACATGTCAGAGTCAGCGACTTCTGCTGCTACTTCACAACTTCGTGACATCGGTGCCGTCTCTCTCGAGGAGGAGCTTACTCCACCAGTCACTGAGCCTATAGTTGTGGCTACACATGTGCATCTCTTGACTGTGTGACAACAGCTTGTAGATGCTCAACGCACGTTTTCTTTTGCCTTGTGAGTCTCCACAATGAGCCCTCGTAGATTTTAGGATTTTGAGGAGGACGGCCTTGATCTCATAGAGGCAGTGTTCCTAGTTGAGAGAGATTGTTTGAGGGTGTTACAAGTAGTGAGGGAGGATGGTAGATCTGCCATTCGTATAGTAGAGGTGGTCTTTAACATAACCAGTGAGGAACTGAAAGTTACATGTGCAGAGGTAATTATTACATCACTGGCAGTAACGTACATCACCACCACTAACTCTTCCATCAGCAATTTAGCTCCAGGTTCCTCCTCTACACAACAAGTAGAGTGCACTTCTCAGGCAATGGATTTATCTCTCTCTCTCGGAGAAAACACGGTTTCTTGATATACGTATAGCGATTTCGGTAGTCCTGTTCCTTCTCTAGTGACTTTCGATGTCGACAATCATACCACAGAGATACGACTCGCTGGGATGTGTGGCTGTCTTCTATGGTTGGAATTTGTGATTGATAGGGTCCTTCTGGTGTATGAGTGAGTCCTCGATGCGACAAAATTTATACCTTGTCTTCGTCTTGGATGCAAAGCTCTCCGCATGTAGGGGATAAAATTCACTCTCGCACAGTGATTGTAGGGTAGATGTTCGGTCTCTGAACCCAGCTGTCAAATAATATAATTTCTTTTGAAACTCTAAGACGCTCCTCCATCTAGTAGTGGTAGTACCATTTTATGACTTCTGAAATTCCTCGATTGTACCCATAGTAGTATCAACAGCTGGTTGTCCTATTATCCCTTGTCAAATGTTACAATCTTAGGAACCAAGATATTCTAATCCGTCATTTGCTTTGCCCTCTAATCCTGTCTGTTGTTGTTTCGTGACTCGTGTCTTTCTACGACATCTCTTGTTTTGGGCTGTGTTACGGCTTCTGAAAGCTACAAAAAGAATAGTCCGGAGTTTTTGCACATGTCCAACTTGGCCACTGGGTGCGTTGATTGATGTCATAGATCCCCATTAGAGACAAGAACTCTGTTGTTTACAAATTTCTGTCGGCACAATCAAAATTGTAACTTTGGGATCACTGGCATTGGATCCGTGCATCCGAGCATGGAAGTCGACGCGGTCCATGCGATCAGCCAATGCGATCATTGGCAAAAACTCATTCTGGATGGAAAATGTTGCAATCGCAAGCCACATGTCATGCTTGATGTTGTTGTTAATGTGGAAACACCACATGCAGGAAAATACCATGCAAGAAACACCATGTAATGCTGTTACTAGTAACATATACACGCTAGGGCATGCTAGGGCTCATCCTTATATTGTTTGGACTCATAAATGTTCCAGCAAAACAGCACTGATGATCAATATTTACACGTCGTATCTCAACGACTGTGTCGTCGTGTATCTTGATGATACCCTAGTGTACACTTAACCACTGGACGAGCATGGTGGAAGTCATCTTTGGAAAGGCCTTAAAATTTTGAGAAGAGAGACATTCTATGAAAAACTCTTGAAGTGCGGTTTTGATCAATGTTTGATTGAATTTTTGGGCCACACATTTACAGCGGAAAGATCAAGAAGTATAAGAAACTAGAGGTCATTGCTGATTGGCCAGCGACCACCAACGTTCAGGATGTTTGAGTGTTTTAAGGTTGTGCAACTACTAGCACCAATTTCTAAAGGATTACGTTATAGCGTCAGATCTTCTTTCTAGTCTCTCTCCTAAAGAAACCGAGTGGCATTAGGGAGACAGCAAGTAGGAATCGCTCAACTGTTTTAGCCACGCTCTCACTTTGACGCCAGGCTTACTGTTGGGAGATCCAACAATGGACGGCATCATTCTCATAAACGAAGTCTGATCAAGCAATCAGAGCCATTCTCCTTTAAGACAATGACGGTAGGAATCAGCCAGTAATATTCATGTCAGAAACATTATGTTTATCAGAACTTAACCATGCAATGAAAAAAAAAAAAGAGTTGCTGGTGGTCGTGCACATGTTCAATACGTGGCGGTGTCACTTTTCACGCAGACAATGTGTTGTCTGCACAAATCGCAGTAATGATAATACCTCATGACTCAGCCAAATCTGAAATGTTGACAAACTCCATGGATGGAGTTCCTCGAGTCCAACTTCAACCACGACATTGAGTACTGATACGGAAAATAAGTATAGTAGATTCTCTGAGTCATCAACCATATCTGGTGGTAGAGATGCACACGTTTCTTGTCGAATGATACACGAACCTCACAAGACTGTTTGTAATGGGTTACAAGGAGCTTGAAGGGTAGGAAAAGACTTGGTTGTGGTTTAACGAACCATCCTAGCAACGGTGATAGACTCACCAGATCATTGCACCACCAAGCAATGAACTATATTGGAGGAGTACCAGGGCACCATTCCATTTGGACACTTCGGCAAGGACAAGATGCAGGAAAAGCTCGTGAAGAATTACTAGTAGGCCAAGATGCAAATCGATGTCGTAAACTACTACAAGACATACAAAGTGTGCCAACGCCATAAGTCAAGACAAACTAAGCCAAAGGGTTTGGTTCAACCACTACCGGCACCAAAAGAACCATGGTTGAGTATATCGATGGCCTCCGTAAAAAGTTTTCCTGTTACATCTAAGGGGTTTGACGTGATCCTCCTTTTGGTCGACCAGTTCTTGAAGATGTTGCACTTCATCCCAATAATGACGTTGATCACTATCGAGGGATGAGTCTGGCTGTCCTTCAACCTCGTCGACCAACTACATGGCATCCTCTCGTCCATCACAAGCACCATGGATGGGAGTTTCGCGAGAAAGTTTTAGTAGGAGCTGGTAACTTGCTACAACATTTTTATCCAGTTATCTCCATACTGATGGGCAGACTGAGCATTTAAATTGGTCGCTCTAACGATTTCTCAAGACGTTTTGCAAGCCACATGGAACTGACTGGAAAATCAAGCTACCAACGGATGAACTCATATACAACTCAGCGACCTCTGCAACGATATGAAAAATTCCATCCAAGATGGCCTTAATGGAAAACAACCCACATTTTGCAAGGCTGAAATTTTTAAGCAACATACTGTTAGTCCATACGAAGTGCTGAGACTATATTAAAAAATACTTGCCATACACATGACAAACATCAAACCGACACCAAATTGCATGTCAGTGATCGTGTCTTGTGTTGCTCTAGAAATGTTAAGTCGCGAAGATAGGTTTGTGCAAAGTTCAAACCTATTTCTTTAGGACCATCCTTGATCACTTCAGACACTTTTTGTTGGAAGCTCTGCATCCATGACAGCTGATGAAATTAGATAATGGCGGCAAGATGGAGGCAGTGGAGGTGAAGGAATTGAAGGTTAAGGTGGGAATATCATCTGACAAAGTGTTAGGATAATAGTCACGAACTGAGAGCACGGGCTCTTGGTTCTGTGAAGGTCAACACAACACTTGGACATGGGAGGGGTCTTGTTTGTATGAGGAGTGGGGCTCTTGAACTTCTATTAGTGAGGGAACTCATGGCTTGCTAAAAGGGAGGTGTGGTTTGTGTGTGGTTCTACACTTATGTGTTGGAGTCTCAAGAGATGAGATAATAAAATGGAATAGTGAAGACAAGTGAAAAATATGAGCTGAGGTGACATAACACTATCATTCCGCCCGCTGTGCTGTCACAAGCTTGGCATTTCCTGAAATAGTCGTACGCACAAGGTAGGCTGTGTTGCGAGGGCGGGATGCAGGGAACGAGCAGAGATGCGACCATCTTGCAGCAGTGGCCATCATGGATTCAGAACAAAGCACCCGAGGATGGTCACAATTGCTTTGGAACAGTGCATTGTTGGCACATGCACCAACAATGTGTTGTAATTTACCCGCGTGACGAACAATCACAACATGCAGTGGTACTTGAGCAAAACACTAAATTGGACCGGTTGGCCATTGTCAACAATGGCCAATGTAAGTTGTAGTAGACGTACATCCTCTAAGAAACGTAGCATGCATTTGCCCAGTTAGGCAAGCAATCAACAAGGTACTCAAAATAGTCATGAGGTAAACACTAGTTTAATAATATACGATCGTCCATATCAGCCGACTGAAAAGTTGTTGGGATCCAAGCAAGCACTTTCTTGGTCGACTATATACATATAGATATATACATATATATATATATATATATATATATATATATATATTTGGACACTTGCAATGAGGAAAGGTGAAGAAGTATATATGGACGTGGTGTGCCCCTTGCCATGAGTACCGTTGATCGTACTCCCTGGTTCGACCACTGAGGAGTGGTCGAATACCTTATCTGAACTTATCTTAGATTTGGATTCCTTGGGGTTTTCCCATGCAAGATCGAGCTTTGAATCGCTTGATTTGAGTGAGCATTCAGAAAGTTAGCTTGGTTCGAAGTCTGGATGTTGGGCGGGTGGAATCTGGCACCCACCATGGGTTGCGGGATGATCCACCGTCAGTGATCCGATTTCGTCTCCAATGAGCTCCAAGTGCACCTAGGCCATGAATGAATCAACCAACGGGACCTCATTGTCCCGGGTGAACTTCTCCTTGACTTCTGGGTGAGGAAAGGCACTTCGACGGGTCACCGTCGAAGCGCCTCCCGTTGCCTAGCGTGCAAGGCAAGGTGGGTGCCTCCACCAAGGGTTACTTCGATGGCCGTAGTAGGGGCTCTACTTCTCCGATGTGGACATGCTTGGATGTGTTGTAAAGCTTAGATCACATGCTATAAGTATCTAATGTAATCTTACTATGCTACGTTACAAAAACATGTTTCAATTCAGTTCTACTGAATGCGACGTGTTCTGTCCACTCATATTCGTGCTCCTTGTGTTCCACACTCTTCACCAATGGTGACAATTGGCTGCCTCAAATATTGGTAGCGTGCATCAACGAGAGCTAGGCATCCTTGAGGGTACCTCAACATTCACTAGTGCCAACAATGTATCCTCAAGAGGCAAGGCAAGAATGCATTACACAACAACTGTGAGCCTTACATCAAGATATGGGATGTTAATGAAGAAATTATCGATTGTTTTTAAGGAACCGACCTATGTCTCACAACAAGCCAGGATGACACAACTAAAAATGGAGAAAATGTTTCATTCCTAGCGTACATGAGTCCCAATGCTATGTTTATGGGTGTCTTTGTCATTAAAGATATATTTTATTGGGACAAGCAGGCCGATGCAAGATTGCCATGACCTTTGGGTGTGAGGGACAAACAGTGAAGGCCACATTTGGCTAATTTCAGAACGCATTAAGAACAAGGAGAGAGTACGATGAGCCCTAAAATAGGCTCATGCACTGGGGACTAGCAGCTGGCCCGTCCGGCCCCGTCATCCCTACCACACCAAAACGGATGGATACACAGACCACGGAACGTGAAATAAGATAATACAGGTCTCTTGTGGCACCGGAACAGCCCACCGAGTGCCTAGCTCTCGACTATCGAGATAATGCACAATATACCCAAGAAATGTCCAGACTCTATAGTGGTATTATAACACCACTGGTTAGCCAAAGCTAGGTAGGTTAGGTCGCATTGGACGCCGAAACATGTGATAGGGCATGTGGATCTCTGCCACAGGCAACCTACACAAAACAGACCAAAATTCAATAATCAATATTGGTTCTCCCGAGGGACCAACTAAACCACTACGTACCCGGGTCTCGACCACAGAGAGAATAGAAAACCTGTCAAAGATAATATGTGTCTAATCATCATGGGGTATCCCGAGGTATTTGCCACAACCACCAAGTGCCTGGATCTCGACCATTGAGAAAACTCTATCAGTCTTGCATGGGTTAACTAGGTCGCAAGAATCCACCATACGTGTCAAAGAAAAAAACAATGTAGCTAATGGATCATCATCGGGACAAGCCAAGAAGCTCTCATTATACAACATTGTATGACATTAAGACAACTCAAAACCCATACACCAACACTCATCCTAGTGTTGAAGTTCGTTGGCCACTCACAACTCTGTGCCCTCTTGCCTCTCACATTATGCACACACACATGTACAGATTAAAGGGACCATGGGATCACCTGGGGAGCTGACTGGCGCGTCTATGCTGGTTGAAGCCATCGACGTCCCCAAGCTGGTGATGGACCCAGGGGTGCCCTCTGGCACTCACATGACTATTGCATGATTTCTTCATGACTCCTGTGATGCGGTAGATGCTAGGGCTCGTACATTCTCACTGCCGTGCCCTGCATCGTATTCACTTGTTTTGCATGTGATGGGGGAGCTGCATTTTCCCGGGTGCTGATCCTTAGGGGGCCACCATGCCGGTCTTGGCCGTGCTTCGGTGAGTAGCCGCCCTCGGTTAATTCCGAGTGGTCGGGCTCGACCCCCGGGTGGCGGCGTGTGCTCGCTTGGGCGTGATGCCCGTGGCGAGTGCACACTCACCGGTTCCTAGTGAGGCCACCTCCCTCTCACCTCTTGTCTCGGTGTGACCTTGAACTTTGAAAATAAGTTGCCGCATCCATGGCGTGTCTTCTGCGTTGGTTCTTGCGGTGTAACCATGCATCCCCACACCCAGATAAGCTAGGCTAGCAACTTCCTAGCAACTACTGGTATCAGAGCAATGAGGAGCCAATCCCACTGCTCGTCGATCCTGGTCCTTGAACTTCCGCGGCCCACTTCTCCCGTGGGCCATGCATCATCGTAGCGGGCACTCTGCGCCGCCGCCGGCAGTCTCTTCGGCCTGAAGCAACGAGACAGTCAGGCGCTACTGCCTTCATTCTCGGGCAGCTGTGGAACCGTTCTCGCTGCTCCCCTCGGCTTCCCTCGGCCCTCGTTGCCCTAAGCTGCTCTTGGTCCCCGACTGCTCTTGCAGCTGCTCTCAGCCGCTCTCTGGTCTGAGCAGCCCCTCTTGGCTGCACCCGGCTGCCTTCGACGCCTCCGCTTCTCTAGGGTGTCCCTCCTGACTTCTCTCAGGTGCTGCTCACTCAGTTGCGTTCTAGGCTGCTCTCTCAGCCATCTCTGATCTCTCCGCTGCTGCCCGCGGCAGCACTTGGCTGCCCGAGACTGCACACGCACACACGCGCTTGCACTGTCTCATTTCCACGCTCCACGGGCAACCCTGCACACTCTAGCAACTGCCCGTGGACCACCGTGATTCTTAGCACAGCATCTTGCACTTCTTCGCACTCCGATCATCTTCACAGCCGCCACCCTGGATTCACCACCACTGGACAGACACCCACACGACGACACACCACTCTGGTTCCGTATGCTAGACACTGACTACTGGCGAGAGGAGGTTGCTGAGATCGCTGAGAGGGAGGCAGTTGCACGTGAGGAAGAAATCTACGCGCACGTCTACACCGCAAACAACCTTCCACCGTCACCGCCTCATCCGTCCACAATGCAACCATCTGGTGGCAGCTCACCAACCGCCGCCTCCTCTACATCCAACACTATCGTCGGTCCGTCTTCCACTGCACCTGCATCTGCAGAACCAGCACCTACACCGGAGATCCCTGGTGTTGTCCCCGCTCTCCTAGTACACACCGACTCCATTGGCCTGACTGGAGCCATTCTTGACGCTGCAGCAGCCGCTGCGGCCACCTTTGCTGCCACCGCTCGTGCTTGCAGGGCCCCTACGCAGACTGCAGTGGGTCGAGCAGCAGACGCCTACACGCACTCAGCAGCTTCCCTGACACTACTTGCTGCTGCAGCAGCAAACGTCACCACTCAGGTTACAGCAATGGCAGCCGCCATTGCCATAGCTGCCTCCTCAGCTGCAGACGCCACTTGAGCAGCTGTCAGTTCTATCCGAGCCTCTACAGCGGCAGCTGTCTTGACCCCCACGGGTGGCCCGCGGGAACCCACCCCGCACGTCACTACAGGGGTGCTGATTGCGTCTGCATCTGCAGCAGTCGCTGGAGCTTCTGTCACCGGCCTCCTTTGCTTGACTGTGGCAGCTGCAGGCTGGGTGGCAATACTCTTCTCCTCAGCAGCAGCGGTGGTGTCTCCTCTCTTCACCCTACTGCCCCGTCATTAGTTCGGTGAGCTCACCCCTCTCTTCCCTTCTCTTCTCATCTGTGGTCTCATCTCATCCGTCTCTCTACCATGCCTGGACCAGAAGAGAAGTTACAGGCCCTCCAGGCCGCTCTTAGCGAGGCCCAGGCCGAGCGCCGCAAGGCACAGGATGAGCTAGAACGTGAGCGTGATGCACAGCAATAGTTAGCAGCCACAGTAGCCTCATTGGTGCTAGAGCGTCTTCGCACCATTCCAGAATTTGCATCAGTCATTCCCTCTGACAAGTCAGGATCTACAGGTTCCTCAGTGCCACTTGCTGGTGGCGTCGCTAACTCCTCTTCTCCTTCCCCCTCAGCCGCCTCTTGGACGGTTCCACCTGCGCGGCAGAAAGATTTTGAGACACCGCCGCCTCAATTTACCTCAAAGCTCACCTTCACGTCCTGGGAGACGCGCTTCAGTGCGTGGGCCCAGGGTGAACTGTTGTGGGAATATTACTCGCCTGCTAAAGCCTTGTTCGTGCCACAGCCAGCAGAGGCAGCTCGAGCTGTGCGGGCACTCATCAACGCCGGCCCTGAAAACCTGCTGGATGACATCGGTACATACAATGCCGATCCCATCCGAGGCACCAGTGCAGACCTAGTAGGAGCCTATGCACTCATTCGCCGTCAAAAAACTGTAACTGGTCATGCTGTCCAGAGTGCACTCACAGTACAATTCAACACACTGCAGATGAGAGCAGATGAGACAGCAGACGAGTACTGGGCCCGCAGTCTACGTCTTCTGCGCGACCTTGGCAAGGCTGCACCCGGCCCTCTCTCTGCATGTCTCTCCATTGTGGCTGGTCTCATCCCTGAGCTGTCCGACCTGTATCTTCATGTCTCTCAGACAGAGCTTGAGCGCCTTGCCTCTGCCCCTATCCCAGCCGACTCCCCACCNTGCGTCTTTTGCGCGACCTTGGCAAGGCTGCACCTGGCCCTCTCTCTGCATGTCTCTCCATTGTGGCTGGTCTCATCCCTGAGCTGTCCGACCTGTATCTTCATGTCTCTCAGACAGAGCTTGAGCGCCTTGCCTCTGCCCCTATCCCAGCCGACTTCCCACCAGGGATTGGTCCTCTCTTTGACTTCACTGCTGCACGTCTCACTGACTGGTGGAACGCCCTCCAGAACAAGCGCATTCATCGCGCTGCCATTGCAGCAGACACCACCTCCTCGCCATCGGCCAGCACCACAGCATCCTCTGCTGTCTCGCCATCTCAAGCCTCTGCTCACTCCACACAGGCTGCTGGCCGCGGGGGAGGCAGTGGCTCTGGCTCTGGCCGAGGTGGAGGTCGTGGGGGCAAAGGTCGTGGGGGTGGCTGTGGCGGCAGGGGCTCTGCCACTTCTGCAGCTGACGTCACCTGCTGGAATTGCGGCGCCACTGGTCACTCGGTGCCTAAATGTCCTGCTCCCCGTGACGACGCACGCCTTGCCTCCTCCATGCATGCTCACTGGGCGCGCACTGGTGTTGCCGCTTCCACTGCTGCGGCCGCCATGACAACTTCCTCCTCCACATCCTCTTCATCTGCCTCAGCCCTTACTACTACATCTGCACCTCTCCAACAGACACCCCCTGCACCCAGCCCCTGGGGCTGGGTTCCCCCGCCATCTGGTCCTCCATACTATGGTCCTCCATCCTCACACTACTCTGTTCCTCACTGGATTCGTGACGATGGCCACTACTCCGATCGTGCCTCTGACCGCTCCTCCAAGCGTCCCTCTGATCGTCGCGACGAGGAGCGCAGTCTTGAACGTCGCCTCGCTGAACTTCTGCACCTTCGTTCCCAGGGAGGTGAGAGTGTGAGTGGCCAGTGCCGTGTCTCTGTATGTGAGTCGGATGTTACTCTTCGTGGGTCCGCATCGGGTGGTGTGCAAGGGGGCTTGTCTGATGANCCCCCGCCATCTGGTCCTCCATACTATGGTCCTCCATCCTCACACTACTCTGTTCCTCACTGGAGTCGTGACGATGGCCACTACTCCGATCGTGCCTCTGACCGCTCCTCCAAGCGTCCCTCTGATCATCGCGACGAGGAGTGCAGTCTTGAACGTCGCCTCGCTGAACTTCTGCACCTTCGTTCCCAGGGAGGTGAGAGTGTGAGTGGCCAGTGCCGTGTCTCTGTATGTGAGTCGGATGTTACTCTTCGTGGGTCCGCATCGGGTGGTGTGCAAGGGGGCTTGTCTGATGATCGTCCGTGGATTGAACACTAGCAGTCTCACACGTTCCCCTCCCGTCTTGGTCATGTCACTTCCTCCTCTGCCCGTGGCACTGTGGCTGTCTGTTTGGTCCTTCCCTCCACTCGTGCCTCCTATGGTCTCTGGATCATTGATTCGGGGGCCACCCACCACATGACCTCTTTTCGTTCCTCTTTCGTGTCTCTCGGACCCGTTCAGTCTGTCCGGTCTGTGAGCACTGGCTCAGGCCAGCTGCTTCCTGTCCAAGGTGTTGGTGTCGTTCGTTTTGTTGGGCCCGGCGGCACTGTCTACCTGCCCGATGTTCTGTATGTCCCCGACCTTGAGGTCAGTCTTCTCTCTGTGACCACCCTCGACGATCAAGGCATGGACTTCTCGTCCAGCCGCGGCCTTGCTTCCATTTCCCTCTGCTCCTCTGGCCGTGTTGTTCTTCGTGGTGTGCGCTATGATCGTCTGTTCCGTGTGCCACTCACGTTGCCTTCATCCTCCGCTGCCTCTGTCCTTGTCCACGTTGCTCCTTTGCTGTCCCCTGATCATGCTGATCCCCTGCATCGCCGCCTCTGCCACATTCACACTGCCGCGATCCAACGCCTGCTTCGCCTTCAACCTACACACGGTCTTGACCCCGCCACCTTCTCTCCACCCTGCACGTCCACCTGTCTGGATTGTGCCAATGGCAAGATGCACCACTCACCATTCTCCACCTCTGACTCCAGCACCTCGCACCCTCTTGACCTCGTCCATGCCGATGTCATGGGCCCATTGCCCCAGGATTTCCTTGGTGGCCTTGGGCGGTATGTTCTGTGTCTCACTAATGATTACTCCCGTTACCGCTGGGTCTTCGCCCTGCGCCACAAAAGTGATGTCACTGATGTCCTGGAATCTTGGCTGCCCCAGGCAGAGCGCGCTTGCCTTCGGTCCCTCCGTGTGTTTCGCAGCGACCGTGGGGGTGAGTTCTTTGGCCCCACATCCCGCTTTCTTGAGTCCCGTGGTGTGTGGCTTGAATCCTTGGCCCCATACACTCCCCAGCAGAATGGTGTATCCGAACGCTGGAACCACACTCTTGCTGATGGGGTCCTCTCTCTGCTCTCTGCCTCCGGCCAGTCCCCCCTCTTTGACTTTGAAGCCATGTCGTACATGACATGGGTTTGGAATCGCATTCCGCATGGACCACTCCCCCACACTGTCACTCCCTTTGAGCGTTGGACTGGCAAACGTGCGGACCTCCGCCTTGCCCGCGTTTGGGGCTGTCTAGCCTCTGTCTGGGTGCCTGCTGACCAGCGTGACGATAAGCTGTCCCCTCGCGGTCGTCTGTGCATTTTTCTTGGTGTCTCTCCCTTCTCCAAAGCCTGGCGTTTCTGGGATCCTTCGCGCTGTCGTGTCGTTGAGTCTCGTGACGCTCTCTTCTTCGAGCACCTCTTTGAACGCGATTCTCCCCGCTTTGGTGGGTCTCTCTCTCTGCCTCTTCGGGGTGGGGGTGGCTCTCTGTCCTCTGGGACTGCTGCTCTCCCCTCGGTGCGTCCCTCCATTCCCTACGTCTCCTCCTCTGCCGAACAGAGCTCTCCTCTGCCCGCGTCCCCCTCTCCGGTGCTCTCACCCTCCACGACACCACTGGATTCTCCCATTCCGTCCTTTGGTTCTCCTGCTGTCTCGTCCTCTTCTCCTAGTCAGGACGCAATCTCATTGCCTTCCCCTGTCTCCTTTGAGCTGCCTCCTGTCTCCTCCGCTCCACCTGAGCAGCAGCGTCCAGCTAACCCATCATCATCTGAGCGTGCTCCATCCATTCCCCCAGTCTCCCCCTACACACGTGGTGGGCGCCTGCGGGCTCTCCCCTCTCAGTCGCACCCTGTCGTCTCTGGTGACCCTGGTCTCCGTACTCTCGGCCTCACCACCTCTGGCCTGTCTGCAGCCGTATCTGTCATACACCCCAGCACCGCCCTGGGTTACTCTCTTGTAGAACAAGAGTTCCACTCCGCTGCTTCTTCCTCTGCAGCCGGGTATGTTGCCTCGTGCTTTGCTGCTGCCGGTCTTTCTCCTCTTTCTCCTGAGCCACAGACTGTGCAGGCAGCTCGCACAGCTCCTGACTCGCCATTGTGGGAGCAGGCCATGAAGGCCGAACTTGATGCACTGTCTGACCATGGTGTGTATGAGCTCGTTGACCTCCCACCTGGTCGCAAGGCAGTTGCCGCCAAGTGGGTGTACCGTCGAAAGCTGAACCCAGACAATACAGTTGAACGGTATAAAGCTCGCCTCACCGCTAAGGGGTTCTCTTAGATCCCTGGGGTTGACTTTGATGAGACCTTTGCCCCAGTCGGCCGCTACACCACAGCCAGAGCTCTTCTCAGTCTTGTTGCTCAGCATGACTGGGAGCTGGAACAGATGGATGTCAACAATGCCTTTCTCCATGGCAAGCTGGACGAAGAGATTTACATGGTCCAGCCACCCGGCTTCTCTCATGGCACCAACCGAGTTTGGCGCTTGCGCAAGGCCCTCTATGGCCTCAAGCAGTCCCCACGATGCTGGAACCAAGAGATCACAGCCACCCTTGAAAAGGGTGGCTACAAGCGAAGCACCGTGGATCCAACGCTCTTTCTAGGGCCGCCCACAAAACCACTCGTCGCCATTCTTGTTTATGTGGACGACCTTCTCATTGCTTCTCCCGATGCTGTGTCAGTGGCCGCTGCCAAGTCACTACTCCAAGCAGCGTACAAAATGAAGGATCTGGGCCCAGCTCGTGTCTTTCTTGGAATGGAGTTGGAGCGAGATCGTGCTCGTCGTGTCTTGCATGTGCATCAAGCTGCCTATGTGCGCAGCCTGGGGGAGCGCTTCGTCCCACTTCTCATGTCCATTCCCACAGCGTCCACTCCCATGACGCCTGCCGGGTAGTCTCTCCTGAAGTCACTCGATCTCTCAAAACTGGGGGAGACGGTTGATGTGACCGACTATCTCCGTGTCATTGGCTCTCTGATGTATCTTGCCACCACCACGCGTGCTGATATCGCTTTTGCTGTGAATTTCCTGTCTCAGTTCTCCCAATGCCCTCGGGAGCGTCATCTCGAGGTTGCATTGCGAGTGGTTCGGTACGCCCTTTCCACTCCCCGTGTTGGACTGCACTTTCGTGGTCAGCCATCTGTGGTAGTGGATGGCTTCACAGACAGTGACTGGGCACATGATTCAGATGCTCGCAGCCGTACAGGGTACATCTTTCTAGTCGGTGGCACAGCCGTATCCTGGAAAAGTGGCAAGCAAGGGTGTGTGGCACGCAGCACTGCTGAGGCCGAGTATGTTGCTCTGGGTGCAGGCACTTGTGAAGCTGTCTGGCTGTGTCGTCTGCTGCAACAGTTACGTGTTCCCATCCGTTGCATCACTCTTCGCTGTGATAACCAAAGCACAAAGGCCATCGCTGAAAACAGTGGCATGCATCACTCACGGACCAAACACATCAATGTGGAGCATCACTTTGTTCGTGAGTGCATTGCTGCTGGCATTGTCCAAGTCGCTTGGGTGGACACACGGTCTCAGAGAGCTGACTTCCTCACAAAAGCCCTCAGTCGAAATGTCTTTAAAGGTGCTATTCATTCTGTGGGTCTCATCAGTCCGCATGAACCAGGTTGATCGTTGGTATGTATCCTCACTCACATCTCTTGTGATCACTTCTTGTGATTCCCTTCTGTGTGCTTTGGGATGCTTGTCTGCGGGTCATGGGGGAGTGTTGAAGTTCGTTGGCCACTCACAACTCTGTGCCCTCTTGCCTCTCACATTATGCACACACACATGTACAGATTAAAGGGACCATGGGATCACCTGGGGAGCTGACTGGCGCGTCTATGCTGGTTGAAGCCATCGACGTCCCCAAGCTGCTGATGGACCCAGGGGTGCCCTCTGGCACTCACATGACTATTGCATGATTTCTTCATAACTCTTGTGATGCGGTAGATGCTAGGGCCTGTACATTCTCACTGTCGTGCCCTGCATTGTATTCACTTGTTTTGCATGTGATGGGGGAGCTGCATTTTCCCGGGTGCTGATCCTTAGGGGGCCACCATGCCGGTCTTGGCCGTGCTTCGGTGAGTAGCCGCCCTCGGTTAATTCCGAGTGGTCGGGCTCGACCCCCGGGTGGCGGCGTGTGCTCGCTTCGGCGTGATGCCCATGGCGAGTGCACGCTCACCGGTTCCTAGTGACGCCACCTCCCTCTCACCTCTTGTCTCGGTGTGACCTTGAACTTTGAAAACAAGTTGCCGCATCCATCGCGTGTCTTCTGCGTTGGTGCTTGCGGTGTAACCATGCATCCCCACACCCAGATAAGCTAGGCTAGCAACTTCCTAGCAGCTACACCTAGACTGGAAAAGCTATCAACAAGGTTCTAGGTGAGAAGATTCGCATGATCTCCCTTGATGAGAGGATCCTAGGAGCATGGAACTTAACACTGTTGTGCCAGATAAATGAGTGCCCGGGTCTCGACCACCGGCAACATACAACCAAGGGTCTCCGAGGGCACTGGTACAGACCACCGAGTTCCTGGGCCTCGACCACTGGCATGGTGTAACGAATGTAGAGCACCCCAAACATGCATCAGGTATCACACACAGCACCTGGTACTGACCAGCGATTACCCGGGTCTCGACCACCGAATGAATCTCACCGACACATACAATCATCCGGCATCAACGGAACATCTCACTGGCGGTAAAGCCGTCCCCAATGATGCAATCATTGATCTGTTCACAAGAACACACCAACTGCATCTCAACAATAGTGAAACACTTGATGGAAAAGTGTCGGGTTCAACGGCTCAAGTGTCACTCTGCATATTCCATCATATGTCAAGTCGGCTCGAAGACCACACAACACTCCCCCTGGGCTAATGAAGCCAGAAACATACTACTTGGAGACAACACCATATCTCTCCCTTTGTTGTAATCCCCGGGTTGCAGGATGTAACGGAATATAGAACATGTCCAATGAGCGGCAACAAAATGGTATGTTGTATCATCCTCATACAACATTTCTTATAGTGGCACAACTTGCATGTATACTGTGACAACATCGTAGTTTACGTCAACAGTGATGGCAGAAGACGACACTTCGCCCTAATTCAGAAATCCTTGATACATCGGTAATTACGAGAAGCAACATAAAGGGAAGCAATAGAGGAAGCTGTGGCAGCCATAAGCACATGCACTAAACTGATACCACTAGACGCGGCCAAGAGGTACCAGAAGATTGGAGCTCAAGCTCTGTGACTTGCCATGCTTCTAGTTGTCTTTACTAAGCTTCATACTTCATAACCCTGGGCACGCTCTGTGGGCAACATTGCCTGTGTTTACTATTCCCACGGCTGGTCATTCTGGGCACTAAGGTTAGTGGTCACAGGTGAGTCAAAACCATGACATGCCAAGTAGAAATTGCACAACAGGCGACAGGAGCAGGATACGTTGGAAATCCGGCAGTGAATAGAAGTTATAACATGGCAACTTGAGTACGTAGACCTCCTGCCCTTCCCTTATGAACTGTGCCTGCCTTCCATTGTCTTGATACCGCGTATAATTAAGGGTGACTGATAGGTCACAGTGGACAATACGTACAAGTCCCAGCTTAGTGAAGAGCGGGTTTGTAACTCCGACAAGCAACCCTGTCTGAGAATCTCAAGGATGGCACTCCCATTTGGTGGGGGGGGGGGGGGGGTTGTAGGGGGTGGGAGGGGAGAAACCCCGAAGTCTGAGTTCATGGTAGAAGGTCCAGTTTTGGACTGCAGGTTGTCTGCGCCTGCAACGAAGCTCCTCCCCTCACCACCCTTCGATTTTCGACGTCGACTGCGGTCACATTAAACACATAACAACGCCTTCCACCTTATTCTGAGAGAGCAGCCGGCCATATTCACCTATCCTGAACCACTAAAACGGCAGGGACGCCTTCCCCTCCTCTCCCTTCCACTTCCCACTTGGGATGACCTTCGCTTCTCGCCCTTGCCATGGAAACCTCCTCTTGGCTCCATGCGAATCGAATCTGCCGCCACCATCCTCATCTCCCCCGCACCGGCACGGTGCAATCAGCCCCTACACGCGTGAAAAGGAGCGATCATCTGGCCGCGGCGGCAGCCTTTGCGGCAGTGACCAGCTCGTGCTTCTCCAGCAGGGCTCTGGTGTCCACCCCCCGCTCCGCCAGGAACCGTTTCAGCTCACTCACCGAGAGCTTTTCAAATTCCGTGACAGGTGGGGGCACTCGGCCATTTTCGCCGCTACTACGGAACGACGACGATGGCGACGGCTTACTGCTGCTGCTGGTGCTGGTGCTGCCAGTACCTCCAGAGGCTTTCCATCCTCTCTGCAAGCAGTGAGGAGGAATGGAGTTGCGTGTGCAAGTGGAAAGAGAAACAATCTCACACAGATGCACACAAGCTCTCTCTCTCTCTCTCTCTCTCTCTCTCTGTGTGTGTGTGTGTGTGTGTGTGTGTGTGTGCGTGTGTGTGTGTGTGTGTGTGTGTGTGTGT
>SZWC01000893.1:328245-342174 GCA_023375785.1 Penium margaritaceum | reverse complement strand
CTCTCTCTCTCTCTCTCTCTCTCTCTCTCTCTCTCTCTCTCTCTCTCTCTCTCTCTCTCTCTCTCTCTCTCGCACACTTACGTTTATGCTCACATTGTCTCTATCCCTGTGGCTGAACAATGTTTCCTTCATCTGTACAGTGAAAATTGCTCTTCTCTTTTTTCCTTGTTTTCCAAGATACACGTGGATCTCTGTTCTAACAAGATTTTTCCCTATTTTTGTATGTGCAGGAAATCATTCAGACCACCTTTTGTTTTACAAGGAGAGGCAGATTACTGCCCATCGATTGCAGCTGAACTTTGTTACCGTTTTTTTGCATGTTGGTAGTCTATATGCCTAGGAGATGCACATTCCCCTCCCTTCCCTCCCCTCATGTGTGTTTTCCCTTTTGCCTTTTCTCCTCTCTTCATTGATATGTCGCATTTCCCTTTTAAGCCACATACACATTAGTGCAAAATGATGAAATTGCGAAGCAACTTTTTGCACAATTTACTCAACATATTGGCTACCTGAGGATTGCTCACTCTTTCAAGGTGTCTGGGGTGATCCTTTTATTAACCCTGGCCCTTGCCATAAGTGAATGCACCCAGGAAAGCATTGCCAAGTTGAGTGATATGAGGAACTTAAAGGAGGGAAAACTATGCCAATTTGTTTCTGAGATTTTCCGCACTTTTTTATTACAAGGGGTACTTCGTAACCCAAAAATCAAGGCAAAGTACGGTCACCTGTGTTTTTCATGCTCTCGCTTCCAGACATCTCTAAGTCTATCTTTCGCTGTGACTGTGCTCTCCACAAACCAAGGATAAATCTCGAGAGAGCACACACTCTCACATCTGATATCAGAGCCAAAGCCACGCGTTGGGCGGAAGCGCTTTTAGAGCCCGCCAAACTTCAAGGAGCGAAGGCATGGATGTCGTCGGACAACATCGAGGCTAATCGAGAGGGAGATTGCTTGACCAGATTTCGACGCCAACGCACAAGCCTACCTCTGGAAATTTTTGTATGTTTTCAAAGCGTCCACACGGCTTACGAGGCGCGCGCCGGAGACGACGGGTGACTCCCACATGTTGGTTTGTGTGGCTTCCACCCGTCATGATCGACACCGCTGGTTTACCGATATACCCACATTTGGGGTATATGGTAGAGGAGGGTGTGACGACACGACGGGCCTCTGGACTGCACCGAGACTTCTCCAGCACCTACGACAACGCCGGCGAGATGCGGTCGATGCGTTCCGGCATCCATGTGGGCTTGTCAGGAGGTAGGAGAGTTTTCTCGGTGGGTTGAGACCCGCGCATCCGGTGGACTGTACCAGTGCGACGAGGAGACCCGATGGCTGTTTTGGGGCTTCTGATGTTTGGAAAGCCGTATGTGATGTCTGGACGTTGATTCCAAGATTTTTTGGCACTGCTCATATTTTCTCGGTGGTCGAGACCCGGGCATTCGGAGAGCTGTTCCGGTGCCTCGAGGAGACCACCTTTGTTGCTGTCATGGTGTATGCAGTGTGTTCTCCCTGTTGACTCATTTGGGTTCAGCAGGGGTGACGGGGCCCGGTGCGGCTAGCTGTCGACGCCCCTGTACAAGCCCGCTAGGGGCTCATTTGTAAACTCTCCTTGTTCTTTTATACTCCGCATTCCAGACTTAGCCTAATTCTTGCCGTCTTGCATCGCACTCACACACAGAGCTCATGTTTGTTTTGCATGGGCCTGCATGCCCTTACATAATTTCCAATTTGGTATCAAAGCGCGGGGGTTCGATACCCATTATGGACACCGAGGGCCGGACACCTCCCCCCTCGCCCTTCCTTATGTTCTCCGTTCACCCACCTTAGGGGCAATCGAGAAAAAGGGGGGAGGGCGAGTAACAAAAAAAAGAAAAGGGGTACGCCTGGAAGCGAGTGGAAAAGGAAAACAAAAAACAAGAAAAGGCGAGAGCTTAAGACGAGCAGAGGGGAGAACTAGGAAAAAAACGGGTGGAGGGTAAGGACAAAAGAAGAAAAGAAACACAAAGGGGGGCCTGAGGGCTAGAGAATAACGATAAAAAAGAGAATCGTCCAACAATTACCACCGCAGCAGCTGCAGCTTTCATAGCAGCAATAGCCGTATCGGGCGGAGTTGCAACGACTACATAGTGCGGCGGCTACGCCAGCGCTTGCAGTTTTGCCTTCTCAGCCGACAATGGATTGTGCGTCGGCGGCGATCTCCACTTTGAGACGTGTTCTGGACCAACGCCTCCCTGGGGCCCGTGGATTCGTGGTAGGATGGACGGCGGATTTGAGTCTTACCATCTCCGAGGGTTGGGTCGTCTACCGCTTGGAGCAGTAGCCACACTTGCAGCCGCCACCCCTTCTCGTCTTGGAGCAGTCTTCGCTACATGAGTGGCAACAACATTTGTGGCCGTAGTTCGTCAGACTCTGGTCTCCGTGCATGCTGTGGTAGTGAAGCTCGTCCCGTCTGGTCAAGTTCGTTGACTCTAAGGCCGTGACCTCCAGGAGTGACAGTACCTACTGGCCTCATTCTCTCCCGTGGCTCGGTGTTTACAACCGGGAGTAGTTGCACTCGGTACCTATCCATTGTCCAGCGCACGAGATGAGTGCGCAGACATGTGAGCAGGTGCCTTACGCGTTTGCCTGTTACTAATGTGGTGATGGACGTTATGGTTGGCGTCGCTGTTGGACGCGCCCTCCTGGTTGGCATCCACCTTGGCTACAGCCTCGTCCGAGCTTGCGTCCTCCACAGCATATGGATGTGCCGTTGTTGGTAAGTCCCCTAATTGGACCTCTGGCGAGCATATTCACAGAGATCCATGGCCTGCGGCAAACGGTGCAGCGACTTTGTCACCTCGTCGTCACTTAGCGTGCTTCTGCTACTCGTTTGTTGACTACCTCTTGATCACATCTCCTCCATCCTCCCTCCTTCCTCATCGGATGGTATACCTTCAGCTCCACCTGCCAGCGAGTCCCAGGCTGCCACCATCCTTTTGATCCTCCACTCCGCTGTGACCACGATGCCATCTCGCGATGACATGTCTTCATGCAATTGTTCCAGTCGAGTGATCCCGCGACGTCGGTGTCAGGGATCCACACGCCGTGCTCGTGCCGGTTTTGATACATCCTCCACCTCCTCGGCCTCCGTTGCTGTACCTGTCGAGGGGGAGTGTGGTCACCGTGCATTGTGTGATGTGACCGTAGCGACAGGATCCGCACTCGCGCCGAACCGTGGTGCTCGAGCGTCAGCTCAGGCAAACTCAGAGGATACGGTGACAACACATGGCGTGGAGTTTGATCCTGACATGGCGTTCATGTTGGAGATTTACGTGTCATCGAGCTCGACTTTCACGTCCGGGCTCGATCCAGATCTTCCGAAGCAGCAGGTTACATCAAGAGGAGCGCAGACACGGCGTCTTTGGGCGGTGCCACTCGCGGTTCCGACCGTTGGAGGCCTAACGGCGGCACAGGAGTCCCGTATGGATCGGGATGCGTTTACCGGAATTTTGGGAGAGTGTATGTAGCAGGCTCACACCAGTCCGGCGGAGGTTTTAAGGCTTGAGACATGTATGTCATTGAGTTCGACATCTACGCTGGGGAAGGAGCCGGACGTTCTGTAGTAGCAGGTCACATCAAGAGGAGTGTTGCTGCCGCATGCTTAGGCGGTGCCACTCGCGATTCCGACTGGTGGCGGCCTGGCAGTGGCACAGGAGTATTGTGCAGATCGGGATGCCCCATACGGATCTCCGGGGGCATTGGCACACGAGATTCACACCGATATGACAGCAGCCGCAGTGTATGAGCAGAGTCGGCCGGTTGGTGTTTTGGAGGTTGAGGCATTCTTGAGAGCAAAACATTTGATAGGTGTCATTGGGACACGTGCTGTAGTAGACTCAGCAGACTTCACCGTGTCATCTGCGCTACCTGAGGTCCAGCTTCAGCGTGAGGAGTCACCCATGTTCCCTGAGTCTCCGGGTTCCCGTACACACGACGGAGCAGCGACATACATGACAGAGTCAGATGGTGGTTCTCACTCTATCATTGAGCAGGTGACAGCGACCAGCCTTATCGGCGAGACAGTGTGTGAGCGCCAGCTACGCTTGTTCGTTTCCTTGACGAGAATTGTCCAGCTGGATTCTTGCACACCTGTGTCCACTACGGCAGCAGTCGAGGACACTGGAGTAGATCCGTACACGCGGGTTGAGTCACCTCATCAGCAGGAGCTGAGTTCTACCCCCTCGTTTTCACCTGTTGGTGACCCTGTTGATCACATCAATGCTGAGAGTGGCAGCACCTGCACGGACGACATTTCTACATGCTCCACGGACTCTGAAGACTCCTCCTTCTCCTTCTCTCTCGGCATGCAACCGCTCACTCCTCGCATGATAGACACGAGATGTGATGTGGATGCAATACCTCTAGCTACATTCGATGTTCCAGCGTCTCAGCACATTGCGAGCTTGGTTGACCCCCAAGAGGATGCAGGAGCACCAGTTCCATCGTCTTCAGCAGTAGAGATGCCGATGATGCTGTACTCACGAGTTGTGCAGTTTGCATGTGTAGCATCCAGTGAGGCAGAGTTTATCCTACACCAGGTCGACATGGGCCACCTCGACATGTCCGAGGCAGATTATGCTGATCTGCAGAAGTGTGTAGTCATGCTACAGTGGGAGATGATGGCAGCGCATGAGCGATTCTCAGAAGAGGGGAGCATCACTGCTATTAGCAGGAGCCTTCCGCCAGCAGCATCTGGCACACCTATACTCGTGGAGGAACTTGTACGAGCTTTGGGTATGACGTCCGTTGGAGACACTGTCATAGGAGAGGTGAGCGTGCCTTCGGCTTGCGTCATCCTCGCTTCTGTCGGCCCCATCATCGCTCCTCCTTCTTCTACTATTGTCATCACGCACCTTCATCCACACGACTCACCTGCCCCATCGTTATCTTCATCAACGAGTGGTGATATGGTTCGTCGCTCGAGCCCTCCTCCTCTAGCAATACACCATTGTGCCTTAGGGTGTGCTATCCCGTATCGGAGGCCAGCTCCGCCATTTCATCCACGCACGCATGCTGCTTGCCCATGCCCTTTCCTCCGGCGTACACATATGCATCGTGGTAGAGCAGAGACAGGAGAGACTTTGAGTTGGGACCCTTGGCAGTCACGCGAGGACTGGTACACCCCAGGTGATGTAGCTACGACGTGAGGAGTCGTAGCTGGAGACACCACTTCGTCTTTGAGGGAGGGAGCTGACTCGCACGTGTAAGGGGGAGCTATCTCTGCATGATGGATACACCACATGACTCATCGCCCAGGATCTATTCAACTACGGCATCAACATCTCCATCACGGACATCGCTCCCAGGTTCATCTGCCCAGGGGGAGTGTTGTGTGGACCTCGACCTGAAGCAACATCATGGGAGATGCATGGCGAGGTCCATGCTCTGCTATGAGCATCTACAACATCCAGCGTGTGGCTCATGCTACATGCCTGCACAGCTGCATGTGGACAATAACACACTGTTGGTCGAGACCCGGACACTTGGTGGGTTGTACCAGTGTTACGAGGAGACTATGTGATCGTGTGTCTTGGTGTGTGTCTATACTGCGTGTGGCATGTGTATGCGAGCTGGGTCACTCTTAGGGGTCGAGACCCGGACACGTGGTGAATTGCACCCGTATTACGAGGAGATCCTCCGATGATCCTATGTTTAGATGATGATGCTGTTGTGTTTGATTGCTCGTAGCGGTCTAGACCCAGGCACTGGTACTGCCAGTGTCACGAGGAGACCCGCTTGTCGCCTGACATGTGTGTGGTTGCCTGGTGCATGTTGCGGTTTGGCATACGTTGTCGTTCCATGCCTTCATTCATTTGTTTAGGCGTTGACAGCTATGTCAGCCAGGGGGAGTGTTGGTGTGTGTGGCTTCCACTCGTCACGACCGACACCGCTGGTTTACCAATGTACCCACATTTGGGGTATATGGTAGAGGAGGGCGTGAAGACACGACGGGCCTCCGGACTGCACCGAGACTTCTCCAGCACCTACGACAACGCCGGCGAGACACGGTCGATGCGTTCCGGCAGCCATGTGGGCTTGTCAGGAGGTAGGAGAGTTTTCTCGGTGGGTTGAGACCCGCGTACCCGGTGGACTGTACTAGTGCGACGGGGGGACCCGATGGTTGTTGTGGGGCTTCCGATGTTTGGAAAGCCGTTTGTGATGCCTGGACGTTGATTCCGAGATTTTTGGGCACAGCTCATGTTTTCTCGGTGGTCGAGAATCGGGCAGTCGGAGAGCTGTTCCGGTGCCTCGAGGAGACCACATTTGTTGCTGTCATGGTGTATGCAGTGTGTTCTCCCTATTGACTCATTTGGGTTCAGCAGGGGTGACGGGGCCCGGTGCGGCTAGCTGCCGGCGCCCCTATGTAAGCCCGCTAGGGGCTCATTTGTAAACTCTCCTTGTTCTTTCATGTTTAGCGTTCTAGACTTAGCCAAATTCTTGCAGTCTTGCATTGCACTCACACACAGAGCTCATGTTTGTTTTTTCATGGGCATGCATGCCCTTAAATCATTTCCAATTCCACACACTTCGAAGACGTCAGATTTTCATCCAAGCCTGCCAAATTGCTGCCACCTTTTTTTCTATTGCTACCTAAGTGCTTCCAATTTTTGTTCTAAGGATCTCCAACGACCAAAAGTCATCAAGAGCCATGGAGCAGGCCCTACAACAGATCGCAGAGCAACTGGTGTTGGTTTTTGCGCATCCTCATTGTGCTCTGTTCTGTCCTCCCGGCTTGTGTACATCGGCGTGCAGATGACTGACGGTGAGATTCGACGCTGTTGGAGTGTCGTCCGGTGGAGCCGACGCACGCTGAAGCCTACTCGCAGTTCGCTGGAGCCTCCTCTCCACGACGACATGCTCAGCTACATCGGCAGGCCTCCTTGGCGGTCAGGCCGCCGGCGGTCACTACCAGCGCAGATGCTGTCCGCATGCGTCAGGCGTTGGATCTGTCTGTATCGTTGCGTCTGCAGTGTCATGCTCTGTCTAGGGTCCGTGTCTTGTGTTGCGTGGCACTGTTTAGCATCATGGACCATCGTAGGCACTACCTGGGTTCAGGCAGCCATAACTCTTTGCTGCTTTTTTTCTAGCTGACTTTGACCGCACAACTGCGTTTGTAGCGACGGTGTTTTGGTATGGTCCAGTTTTCAGGCAAAACAGACGATGCCCGGGTTTTGGGTTGTCGGCCGTCTGGTAGGGCTCACCGAGAAAACCCTGCCTGCCGGAAAATAGGTCTAGGAATACTTTCTGATTGGCTGGTTAGCTGAGTAACACATTCTACAGAGCTGGGGGGGAGCTAGAACGTGGAGGGGTCTCCAATTGTTGCTCATTCTTCACTCCTAATCAGTTCCAGTTTTCAGCTGCTTTCTGACGCTAACACTGGCGCACGCATTTCTGAGTAACAAACCCTGAGCACTTAGATTTGGACTTTAGAGTAGCAGCAAGAGGGGGCAGCAGACTAAGCAACTAGCATGGAAGCTCGCACGCTGCATCAACACCGTCACTGCCCCAACCTGCGCTTTAGTATAGTTTCCATTTGCTGGGAGCCCTCAAGCTAGAGAACGAGAGGCTCACCTGGCAGATGGCTGACTTGCAGCATGGGACTGACGATGGACATGTTTGGGCGGCCCGGTCAAGGAGTCCGCCAAGACCAAAGCCAAGGGCTCCGGAACAGTTCAATCCCTCAATCAAGGGTGCGAGCGTTTCGACTTGGTTGTTTGCAATGAAAAGCTACTTTGGGGCTCTGGGTCACCCTCCAGAGGGCGATGCTATGCGTGTTTCATTCGCGCTGACACTGTTGCGTAGAGTAGCATTGTTGTGGTGGAGGAAGCTGAATATGCCTGCCACTCTAGGTGGAGGTGGGAACGCTGCGGAACAACATGCCGTGTTGTGGCAGGTAGGCGCGGGACAAGCTGAAGCTCGCGTGCTGACGACATGAGAATTGTTAGAGCAGGGCATCAGGGATCGGTTTGATCTCGTGAACGCCTCCATGGTTGCACGCAACAAGTTGAAGCAGCTGAAGCAGATCATCTCGGTCCACGAATACACGCATCGATTCTTGGCGCTGTGCTTGGAGATTGACAACATGGGAGCACTTAAGGCAACAATCGATTTATTATCCACTGCCAAGACCGCATCAGAAAAATCCAACCCGGAAAGCGCTTCAACAAGTAGGGAGCTGCCGGGTGCATTACTGCGGAGCGAAGGAAGCGGGAGTGTTGCGGGATTCCTCGTGAAAGCCACAATTTCATCGGTTGGTTCTACGGACGGCGAGGGGTGCCGGATTTGTTGACAGATTAGAGCATTGTTGGAGTACGACATGTTGCACTCATTCTTCAGCGACGAACTTGCAGAAGGGTTGAGGCTCACACGACTACCTAGGAAACCAACTAAGGCCAAGTTGGTGCAAGGGGAGCTGGAGTGCAGATTGCCTATGAAGCCTTTGAGGGTCCATCTAGGCGAGCTGTCGTGCGAGGTGAACTTTCGCACGTATGCGATGGATAACTATGATGCCATTCTAGGGCGTGAGTGGCTGCATGGGTGGAATCCTGTTGTGAATTTGGTACGCAGCCAGGTGAAAGTGAAGAAGAGTTGAGAGCAAATAGTTTTGTTGTTGTGGGCAGAGGGGAAGGAATCCAAGGTAGGCAAGGTGTCGTACATGAGCTACATGCAGTTGAAGCGCTGCCTGCGCAGTGGGGATCAAGTTGTATGGGTGCGACAGAAGGAAGCAGCTAAAAAGATGGAAGTGTTGGCAGCAGATGCAAAGTAACAAGAGGGAGAGAAATAGAAAGAACCAGTAGCAGAGCCGTCAGAAGGTTTTAAGGAAGTGTTGTATAACTATGGTGAAATGTTTCCTAGTGAGCTGTCAAAGGGTTTACCACCGAAGCGGGACATCGAACACAGAAATGAGCTAGTTCCATGAGCAACTAGAACAGTGTGGACTGCTTATTGCATGAGCAATAATGAGCTGGGTGAGCTGAAGAAGCAGTTGGAGGAGCTCACGGTGCAGGGTTTCATCAGACCGTCGGTGTCACCCTAAGCTGCACCGGTCCTCTTTACGAAGAAAAAGATTGGGTAGCTGCGGATGTGCGTGGACTATCGCACACTAAACAACGTAACGATCAAGAATCGGTATCCACTGCCAAGGGTCAAGGAGTTGTTAGACCAGCTGAGGGGTGCGTAGTACTTCAGCAAGATTGACTTACGCTCAGGGTACCATGAGATCTAGATTGCGGAGCAGGATGTGGAGAAGACGTTTTGGATGCGGTACACCCATTTCGAGTACCTCGTGATGCCTTTTGGGTTGACCAACGCTCCTAGAACGTTCATGATCCTCATGAATGGGATCGTCCACCCTCATTTGGACCAGTCTGTGGTGGTGTTCCTCGACAACATCCTCATCTACTCTTGGACCTTGGAAGAGCATCAACATCTTCTGCAAGTGTCAGGCATTCTTCGGAGAGAGAAGTTGTTTGAAAAGCTCTTTAAGTGTGAGTTTGCGACGAAGGAGGTAAATTTCCTTGGGCACATTGTGAGCGGCAAGGGTCTCTGCATGGACCCAAAGAAGGTGGAAGCAGTGAAGCTGTGGCCGACACCAAAGTGCATGCATGACATCTAGGTCTTCCTGGGATTTGTCAACTACTACTGGAAATTCATCCGGGGGTACACAAAGAAGAGTACGTCACTGACCCAGCTGTTACGGAAGGATCACCAATGGGAATGGGGTGAGAAGGAGCAAAAGAGCTTTGAGGAGCTCAAGGCTACAATGTGTGACGCTTTGGTCTTGGTGCATCCGGATTCATCCAAGGAGTCTGTCATGCCGATGAACGCAAGCGACTATGCTATTGGGGTGGTGCTGATGCATGATCACGAGAAGGGGCCGCAACGGATTGCGTACGCATCCCGCAAGTGGCAGGGTGCAGAACTAAACCACGCAATCCATGAAAAGGAGATGCTGGCGGCGATCCATGCGTTCAAGCACTGGAGGTGCTACCTCTAGTCACGACGCTGCGCGGTCTTCACGGAGGGAGGGAGACACGGAGTACATCGGAAATCCTGTGTTGATGTCATGAACAAGAGGGAGGGAAGTGTTGGGTACCGGGGCCACATAGCTAACAACGGAGGGGGGCTTCCATGAAGCTTGGCGGTTGCGGTGAGCCTTGGAGCGGATGTCCGCCCAACGGGGACGGTCGTTGTACTTGTGGTTGAGCGATGCCGCAAGCCACTGGTCTGTTTGGGCGTGGTCACACGTGGACTGAGGGTGGTTGAGGCCACCGCATATGTGCCCTTGAGCAGGCCATGGAGAGGTGCATATTGGCACACCGGAAACTTGTTGGGGCGGATGGGGGAGGCATAGACGGAGGTGTCACCAGAAAGAGGAGGCGGTGCGTGGAGGTTCATCGCCATGTCTTGGTGTTGATGCTTGGTGGCCAGTTTCAGGAAGGCAAGGAGAGAGCCGCCCATGGCGGCAACGGAGGCCATGAAGGGAGAGTTAAGAGAAGGCGGGTGGGCAGCCGGGGAGACAAAAAAAACTAGGTCCAAAAAGTGAGAAGTTTTCTTTCTAATACTTTTTGCGATGGAAAGGTGGGGGAGGAGGCCAGCTAGGAGGGGGGCCAGAAAATTATTGAGTGGGAGCACTGAAGGCGAAACGCTCGCGACGGATGAGGTCGGCAGAAATCTGGTGATGTCAGAGAGAGCCGAGGGAGAATCCAAAAACGGATTTTTTTGGCAATGAAAAGGTAGAGAGAGAGTTCAACTCCGACTAGCTCCAAAAAGAATTGGAGTGAGAGGACCGGAAGCGAAACGCTCGTGATGGAATTTGTGGACAGAAAATAGCCGATGTTGAGGAAAATCCTGAAAATGGAATTTTTTGTTGTGGTAAGGTAGAGGGGGAGGTCAACTGCAATTAGCTCCAGCCAGAATTGGCTTTGAACCGTGGACGACGAAACGCTCGCAACAGACGTGTGCTGAAGCGAAGTTATGGCCGTGGTGGAGATGGTGGTGGAAGGCAACAGGAGGGTCACTTGAGCTCTGGTACCATGTCGAGAATGAGAACACAACGAATGTGTTAGATTGAATGAATCAGTCAGAGCTAGAACAACTTGTGGCCCAAGTAGTAAAACAAGAAGCTAAACAGCAAGTGGGGTGAGGTGAGGTGCTGTGAAGGTGAGGTGGTGGGGAGGTGAGGTGGTGAGAAGGTGAGGTGGGGAGGAGGTGAGGTGTGGAGTTGATGTGGGGAGGTCAGGTGGTGGGAAGGTGAGGTGGGGAGGTGAGGTGTTGGAAAGGTGAGGTGGGGAAGTGANCACAACGAATGTGTTAGATTGAATGAATCATTCAGAGCTAGAACAACTTGTGGCCCAAGTAGTAAAACAAGAAGCTAAACAGCAAGTGGGGTGAGGTGAGGTGCTGTGAAGGTGAGGTGGTGGGGAGGTGAGGTGGTGAGAAGGTGAGGTGGGGAGGAGGTGAGGTGTGGAGTTGATGTGGGGAGGTCAGGTGGTGGGAAGGTGAGGTGGGGAGGTTAGGTGTTGGAAAGGTGAGGTGGGGAAGTGAGGTGGTGGGAAGGTGATGTGGTGGGAAGGTGAGGTGGTGGGAAGGTGAGGTGGTGGGAAGGTGAGGTGATGGGAAGGTGAGGTTGTCCAGATTTGGGGAAAGGATAATGGGGGGTGAAGTAGCGGTGTAGCCTGTTTGAGAAGAGGGACAAGGTGGCGCAGTCCCTAGATGGGATAATGCATGGAGTAGGTTTGGGGGTAAATGGGCGGGGTAGCCCAAGAAGGGGCAAATAGGCGGGGTAGCCTTTGTGAGGGGCGAAATGGTGGGCTGTGTTCGGGAACATTGCTCATGGGGGGATTTGAACCTGTGAGGTAAGTCACAGGAATCAACGTGAGAAGCAAGAGTCTCATATTTCACTGACACACCCCTTAGAATCTTGGTACTCACGTTGACACCCCTTGAATGTGAGGAGGGCGAAGGCCAAGGAGAGGAAGGAGGCGGTGGTGATCTTTGTGTGAGAGGGCCTTGGTGAAGATGTCCGCCAAGTTGGCTGCTTAGGACACGTGGCTGACGTCCAGGTGACCAGCCTGCACTTGCTCGCGGATGTAGAAGTACCGAAGCTCGATGTGCTTGGTACTTGCGTGGAACACCGGATCCTTGGTGAGGGCGATGGTGCTAGCGTTGTCGCACCACAACCGGGGCTGAGGCTGAGGATGGCCAAGCTCGCAGAGAAGGGTGCGAAGCCAGGTGGCCTCATGTGCCGCCACAGTGCCGGCGTAGAGTTCCGCCTCACAAGAGGAAAGAGAGACGGAAGAAGATCGAGTGGATCACCAACTGATGAGACCACAACCAAGGCGGAAACCATTGCCTTGGGTAGAACGGCGATCCGCTTGTTCGTCCGCCCAAGAAGACTCGGTGAAACCCTCGAGAGAGATGTCCGGGGATCCACCAAGAGTAAGGCCGTACGCTTGAGTGGAGTGGAGGTAGCGGAGGACCCGTTTGGCCGCACGCCAGTGGTAGGTGGAGAAGCGGCCTAGTCCAACAAAGCAAGAGAGGATGCTGAGAGGGTAGGCCAGGTCAGGACGGGTGCAGACCATGGCATACATGAGACAGCCAACCAACTCAAGAAAGGGGTTCAAGGAGGGGGTGGTGGTGGGGACAGAGGGGTCGGTGAGGCCATGCTCGGTGGAGAGAGGCGTTGTGGCGCTGTTGGATTGGAGGTGTCCGAATCTGAGGAGGATGGTGTTGATGTACGTTTCTTGAGTAAGGGTGACGGCGCAGTTTGGACGATCCCGTCGAACCTCCATGCCCAACTAGTGGGTGAGCTCGCCGAGATCTTTCATGGTAAATTGTTGCATGAGGGCTTCTTTGAGGGCAATGAGCTTGGTGTGGTCAGTGGAGGCAAGTTTCATGTCGTCAACATAGGCGAGAAGGAAGCAATCGGAAGAGGAATTGCGGATGAAGAGACTAGCGTCGGACTTGGCAGCGTGGAACCCGAGAGAAATGAGATCAGATCGGAGCTTGGAGTGCCACTCCCCGGGTGATTGTTTCAGGCCATAGACGAGTCGATGAAGGTATCAAACAACGTCAGAGAGGGTGGTGGGATGACCTTTGGGAGGTTCAAGAGATATGGTCTCATGAAGATCACCTTGAAGGAAGGCGGCGGAGACATCCATGTAGTGGAGCTCCATGTCGCAAGCGGCGGCAATGTGGAGGAGGGTGCGGAAGGTGGTGAACTTGGCTGTGGGAGAGTATGTGTCGAAGAATTCAACGCCATGTCATTGAGAAAAACCCTTGGCGACGTATCGGGCTTTGAACTCGATGGGATTCCCAAGGGCGACTTTAACCCGGTAGATCCACATACCCTTCACCACGATGGTGGTGGGAGGGCGGGAAACCTCTGAGTAGGTCCTGGTGGACTGAAAGTTGGCGAGTTCACTTTCCATTGCAATGCACCACTCCGCGGCGTGAGGTCCAACAAGAGCTTGCTCATAGGTGGTGGGAACCAGGATGGGAGGGGAGGGAGTAGTGGTGACGGAGAGGAGAAGAGTGGACGGAGGAGAGAGGGCGGGGACTGAATGGTGGTGAAAATGGGGAGGAGAAGGACCGTGGTGAAGCCAATGAGGAAGGGTAGCATGGGAAGTTGTTAGGGAGAGAACTTCTTTGCGACGGTCCTCAACAAGACCAAGGTCACCACCGCGAGGGAGGGGTGGAAGGCGAGACGAACGACGAGGGCCGGTGGAAGGGCGAGGCGGAAGCGTGGGTGGGGAGGAGGGAGCGAGGGAGGGAGAGGAGGATGAAGGGGGAAGGAGGCCAAGACCGCAAAGCTCGCGAAGGCCGATGGGGGGATAGGAAGAAGGGGTCAACCGGAGGGGTGCAGGAGGGGAAGTCAGAGGGGG
>SZWC01000893.1:306108-325658 GCA_023375785.1 Penium margaritaceum | reverse complement strand
GAAGCTAAACAGCAAGTGGGGTGAGGTGAGGTGCTGTGAAGGTGAGGTGGTGGGGAGGTGAGGTGGTGAGAAGGTGAGGTGGGGAGGAGGTGAGGTGTGGAGTTGATGTGGGGAGGTCAGGTGGTGGGAAGGTGAGGTGGGGAGGTGAGGTGTTGGAAAGGTGAGGTGGGGAAGTGAGGTGGTGGGAAGGTGATGTGGTGGGAAGGTGAGGTGGTGGGAAGGTGAGGTGGTGGGGAGGTGAGGTGATGGGAAGGTGAGGTTGTCCAGATTTGGGGAAAGGATAATGGGGGGTGAAGTAGCGGTGTAGCATGTTTGGGAAGAGGGACAAGGTGGGGCAGTCCCTAGATGGGATAATGCAAGGAGTAGGTTTGGGGGTAAATGGGCGGGGTAGCACAAGAAGGGGCAAATAGGCGGGGTAGACTTTGTGAGGGGCAAAATGGTGGGCTAGGTTGGGGAACATTGCTCATGAGAAACAAGAGTCTCAGATTTCACTGACAGTGTTATGCCAAACGGAGCTTAAATGGTGAACATGTAGAAGTTTCAAGGTAGAACACGTTTTGGAATTTGGGAACCTTGAGTAATTCATAATTAGTAGTAAGTGTATTTCGATGAAAAGTCTTGAAATGATCCAACATATATATAAATGTTTTGGGTCACGAATAAGGCATAATCGGGGTCGTTGGGTCGATTGTCGAGCGACGCGTGTGGAGTCGTGTCGGGAGTGGTCGGACTCCAGAAGCTCTACTGAGAAATTGGGGGGCTTTGAGGATCAACGGTGAAGATGCGATATGCACCTTTATAAATCTAGATTCATCTCAGTGCGTCAAGAAGTCGATCGAAAGATCATGTCACTTCTGTAGTATATTCGCGAGGGTGGTCGAAGTTGTCAGAAAGTTCAGGAAAGGTCACAAGAGGGTGAGGGCAATTGGCCGGATTTCCCTCGATTGTTGGAGTGAACATTGGGGTCTACCGACACGATGGGCTGTTTGTGTAAAAACAAAATGCCCACTCGGAGAGATTATGGACTCGTGTATCCCTGATACGTGACACATAGTCAAGGTCGTTGGGTCGATTGTTGAGCGACGCGTGTAGAGTCGCATCGTGAGTGGTTGGATTCGAGGAACTCTGCCGAGAAATCGGGGGGGCTTCAAGGATCAACGGTGAAGATGCAAGATACATCTTTATAAATCGACATATGTCTTGATGCGTCGAGAAGTGGACCAAAAGGTCTTGACACTTATGTTGTGGATTCGCGAGAGTGGTGGAAGTTGTGAGAAAGTTTGGGAGGTTTCATCGGAGGGTGAGGACTGTTGGCTGGATTCCCCGCAACCGTCGGAGTGAACATCGAGATCTAGTGACGCTCTGGGCTGTTTGTGTGATTACAGAAATGCCCACTCGAAAACATTAGGGACTCGTGTATGTCTGGTGCATAACACTTCTCCCCCTTTTAGCAACAACATCCCAGCATGCGTACACAAGTGGCCTCGTAATGGCGGTAGTAGCCGTCGATAATGTGATCGACGTCTCAAAGGCTGTCGTAGGGTTCTCAGCTGTTATGCGCGGTGTCGTAGCTCTGCCACTGGACAAGATATTGTGTTGTTTGCCACTACGTCGATGGTTGAGGATGTCCTCGATGATATTGTGTTGTTTTGGTGTCCTTGCCTACTTGTACAGGAGGAGGGGGAGGGACATCCCATCCGGGGAGTATTTCTCTATGGTCTTGGTAGTGGTTGAGTGTGCTGATGTGGAACACCAAACGAACTTGCATAGTGTCGGGGAGTTTGAGTCGTGCAACCATAGGGGTTTGCACGTGCTCGATCTCAAGCAATCCCAACCATCAGGGTTTGAGCTTCAAACAGTTAGCTCCACAAAGTTTAATGTTGGTGAAGCTGACAAGGACTTTGTCGCCGACGACAAAAGCATCATAGTTGCGATGTCGGTCATTTCATTGCTGCTTGCGTCTTCGCGAGTGTCTGCCGTGTTTCCTCCCAAATGGTGGAGAATTCTAAGCATTGCATGTCAAACGTGGGAATGTTGCTTTGTCTATGTAGTCCGGCTGGTGTGGCAGGACGTCTGCAATACACCACTTCAAACAGATTTTTACCTGTTGCGGTGGAGATCACCGAATCATATGTGATTTTGGCGGTTGGGAGTTTTTGTGCCCAATCCGTCCCATGGGGTTTGCATAATGTTCGGAGAAGTTACTCGAGTGTCTGATTGGTCCGCTAGGTGTAGATGTTGCTTTGAGGATGGAACACTGTTGATAGTTGGATCCGGCTGCAGTAGCGGGTCATCAGTTCATGCCAAAAACAACTTGTTAAGCAACCCTCCCCGTTGCTTGTGATGGCTCTTGGTACGGCGTGTAGCCCCATGATGCTATTTAGAAATGGCCGTGCTGGTCTTTTGACGGTGATGGTGGTTATTGTCGGGATAAAATGGACTATTCTGGAAAAATTGTCGACAACCATGAGGATTGCGTCATATCCCTAGGGTGTGACTACTATTCCTGTGACAAAGTCTATGGAGATGTCAGCCCATAGTTCCGTCGGAATAGGGAGCGGTTGCAAAAGTCCGGATGGCCGCGTGCAATGGGATTTTTGTCGCTGATTTGTGTCGCAGGATCTACAAAAGTTGGCCACGTCGGATTGCATCTTGTCTCACCAGTAGTTTTTCACCAGATTCTTCAACATCTTCTCCTCTTCAAAGTGCCCATCTGGGCTGCTTTCGTGGCATTCTTTGAACAGCATGCGACACAGTTCGTCGTTTGGGAGAACGACCACCTAGCAAGTGAATTGTCTTCACCAATAGGGTGTGTCGTACCAAATTTTTGCTTTCTCGTCTCCGCCATGCTGGTCATAGCCTCTTGTGAATAGTCGCTCAAAATACGGATCTCACTGCTGGTATAACGTTGCTGCCTCAGCCATTAGATCTGGTTGGTGGCTCAGTACATTTGCTAGGTTGATTTTTCTTGGCCTGTACTCGATATTGTAGTTGAACCCAGACTCAAGGAACTCCATCCATGGGGTTTGACGTCGACTGAGGTTCGGCTATGTCTTCAAACATTTCAACGCATGGTGGTCGGTGCATATGATGTATCAGCGGCACCCCGGATAACACTGCCATGTCTTAAATGCATGTACGACTGCTAGTATTTCTTTCTCGTGTGCAGCGCACTTGAGATCCGGTCCCCATGGTTTTTGCGACATGTATGCAACTGGTTGCTTTCCGTTGCCGTGGTCTTGTAGGAGGACTACGCTGATGGCTCGATCTAAGGCATCGGTAGCCATGGCGTAGTTGACCGTTGGATCGGCTAATCATAGTACTAGCGCTGAAGTCAGTGTGTTTTGCAATGTGGGGAACGATGTTGTTAGCTATCTCCCCACCGCCACTCATTTTCTTTTTGACTGAGGTCAGAGAGAGGCGCTGACATTTGGGTGTAATCCCGTACGAAGCACCGGTAGTAATGGAAGAAGCTGGGGAAAACTTGAACGTCCCAAACATTGGTCGGCATTGGCCAATTAGTGACTGCTGCCACTTCTTTCGGATCCATGGTGATCCGTCCGCCGTTGATAACGTGACCCAAAACCTTGATCACGCGGCAACTGAAGTCAAAATTTGAGAGTTTTCCAAAAAAATATCTCTATGCAAAAACTTTAGGACCTTTTTAAAGATGTCCATCGTGCTCCTCCAGGATACGGCTGTACACCAGAATGTTGTCAAGGTACACCACAACAAAGTCATCAAGGTATGGACAAAGTGTACTGTTCATTGCCGCCATGAACGTTGCCAAGGCATTTGTGGATCTGAACGGCATTACCGTGAACTCGAAGTGCTCGTAGCCAGTTTGGAATGTCGTCTTCTCAATGTTGGTGTCCGCCACGCGAATCTGGTCATATCCTCTGCGTAAGTCGATTTTGGTGAAAATTTGAGCCCCTCACAGTTCGTAGAAAAGCTCGTTGGCTTGGGGAAGAGGGTAGCGGTTCTTGATGGTAGCGTTGTTTAATGCCCGGTAGTCCATGCACATCTTCATTTACCAGTTTTCTCCTTACGAACAGTACAGGTGCGGCATATGGTGACATGGATGGGTGGATGAACCCCTGACTCAGCATCTCATCTAGTTGCTTTTCTAACTCCGTCAGCTTGTGATCACTCATCCTATAGACCCCTTGAACTATGAGTCAGCTGTCCGGCTTCAGCTCGATGTGATGGTCAACGTCCCGTCAAGGTGGTAGGGTTTTTGGGAGTTAGTCAGGGAAGATGCTTGCAAAACTCCAGAATGAGTAGTGCGAACTCGTCTGGTACCATCGTAAACTTTGTCGATACCGATGAGGCTGATGAGGCCGATTAGGGATTAGCCACTGCCACATTTTCTTCCTCCATTGCCTTGAGATACATGAGCCATGCAAGAGTTTCCCTTCATATGCAGTATTTGGCCACATTGAGCGGTATCCGTTGAACGGGTTGACGCTTTTCGGCTACCACGGCTTCCTCTGCTCCTTCAACCTCTGATGTTTCATCTATCGCATTGTGTCCCACACGCAAAAGTTGTCATTTGGCGTCGTCAATATCCACGTAGACGTCGCCGCTGGTCCAATCTACCTACGGATTGTGTCGGTATAGGCAATCTCATCTGAGAATGATTCTGTGATCACTTATTGGATAGGACCTCCAAACCGTTACATCCCGTAGATCTCCCATCCGTAGTTGTAGTGGTTTTCGGAGTCTTCATATTTGTAATCTCCCATTGACTGTTTTTCCTCCAAACACCCCTCGTTTGGTCTACAAACCCTACTTGCGAACCATGTCGTTTCTTACAAAACTATGAGAAGCTCATCCATCCAATAGTGCCGAAACTGTTTTGTGACTCTTGCATCCTTGAGGTTGGACTTTCAACAGTATCGCCAGTTGGTTATCTCCGTACCCATCATCTAGCTTTGCAATCTTAGAAACCCTTTGCGATGTTGTAGGCTGTTGAGATGGGCAATCGTTTGGCTCAGATTGTTGCGCGCGGACAAGAATTGCACCTTTCACTCTTGCTCTTTGCCGTTTCCCGACTCATTTTTCTGTGACTTCTCCACCTTTTTGGCCTGTTGCTTGCCCGACAGTTGCGAGTAATGTGCCCAACTTTTCAGTAGTTGTAGAAGGTACACATGTCTCTCTAGTCAACGACGTCTACTTCCATCATTGTTGAGGAGTCCCATGACTGGATTTTTCTGTTCCCATGATAACTGTGGTTGGGGGTCGCAATCTGTAGGATTCCCTGATCCAAGCGTTGTAGTCGACACTACCGATTCTTTCTCCTGTGGTGATCATTTGCGGTAAATCGTTTTGGATGCCAAAGGTGGCAATTTCTCGTCAAATGTCTCGCTTGAGGTCGTTATAGTGGAAATAAAGTTCGTCAGGGGCGATGTCTACACCAGTGATGATCTCGTGGAATCTCCGCGTGTACTCTGCAAGCTGGACTGCTGACGAAGACGCTGGAGCTTGTACCATGCGTCAGACTTCTCGTTCATTTGTCTTAATCGTACAAGCATCGTGTGCAACAATTCATTCCATTTGGTTGGTGATGTCATTGCGTTGAGCCATTGTGGGTTGATTTGCTCCAAAGTCAGAACGCTTGCGGTTGGCAATATGAGAGGGGCACCGTTGGCTGTTGATGAAGTCCCGCCGATGTCCTCATACCGTTGAATGTCCTTTAGATCAGACCACAAACTTAGCAATGTGCCACGTAAAAGGGCGGTCGCGAGGCAAATCATCTTTTGTTTGTCGTTGACCCCAGTAGCGGTGAAGTACACCTCCAAACTTGTCAGCCACATCCAAACCGTTAGTCCTTTAGACGTCTTCGGATCAAACGGTTCCAGTGGGGCTGATGAATCTTTGATTTGCTTGAGAGTTGGGTATTTCTCTTGAAGAGCAGCGTGTCTTGTGCGATTTTGTTGCAAAGGGCCTCCATTATGACGGTGAGCTATTGGAGTTGATGGTTGTTGATCCCCATGAGTGTGGAGATACGATTTGCCAGTACCTCTTTGGTCCGCGCCTACCGTCCGGTGCCACCAGTCCTTCCTACTGTAGTTGTTCAGGCTTTCGGTAGGGAGTGGTTGGTTTACCACCGTTGGATCCACGACAGGATTGGTCGTCGGAGTCGTAGGGGTTGATCCAGCTACCGCATAGCCTGCCACCCAAGCATTTGCTGCCGCTTCAGGGTCCGGGTGCATAGGCATGTTCTGCTCTGCCATCGCCAAAGTTGTCGCTGAAGACCCGCTGCTGATCGTCGGTTATGCTTGCTTGCCTCACATCGTAGTCACGAATTCTGCAAAATCTTGACATGCAAGATAGGCTAACGGCTTGTACGAGGTTGTCCTCGTAATGGGTAAAGTAGTCGGATGCCGCTCCCGAACCGTTGCGCTCCGATACCAAGTGTTATGCTAAACGGAGCGTAGATGGTGAACAGGTAGAAGTAGTGAGGCAAAACACATTAAAACGTTTGGGACATTTGAGCAATTCATAATTAACAGTAAGTGTGCTTCGATGACAAGTGTCGAAATGATCGAACATGTATACACAAGTGTCGAGTTACGAATGAGGCATAATCGGGGTCGTTGGGTCGATTGTCAAGCGACGCGTGTGGATTCGCATTGTGAGTGGTCGGATTTGAGAAGCTCTGTCAAGAATTCAGGGGCCTTTGAGGATCAACAGTGAAGATGGGAGATGCATCTTTATAAATCTAGATTCATCTTGGTGCGTCAAGAAGTTGACCGAAAGGTCGTGACACTTCTTTCGTGGATTTTCGAGAGTAGTCAAAGTTGTCGGAAAGTTTGGGAAGGTTCACTGGAGGATGAGGGCAGTTGGCCGAATGGCCCTCGACCGTCGGAGTGAATATCAAGGTCTCGCGAAGTGGCGGACTGCTTGTGTAGTAACAAAAATGCCCACTCAGAAAGATGAGGGACTCGTGTAAGTCTGGTACGTGACAAACATATCCTCAAGTCAAGAGGCATGATTTTATGCCAAACGGAGCGTAGATGGTGAACACGTAGAAGTTGCAAGGTAGAACATTTTTGAGAATTTGGGACACTTGAGCAGTTTATAATTAGCGGTAAGTTTACTCCGATGACAAGAAATGATCAAACACATGTATCCAAGCGTCGAGATACAAATGAGGCATAGTTGGGGTCATTGCGTTGATCGTCAAGCGACGCGTGTGGAGCCGCGTTGTGAGTAGTTGGATCGAGAAGCACCGCCGAGGAATCAGGGGGCTTTGAAGATCGACGACGAATATGCGAGTTACATCTTTATAAATCTAGAGAATTCTCGATGCATTAAAAAGTTGAGCAAAAGGTCGTGACACTTCTGACGTTGATTGTTGAAAGTGGTGGAGGTTGTCAGAAGGTGCGAGAAGTTTTTTCAGAAGACGAGGGCAATTGGTCAAGTTGTCCTTGACCGTCAGAATGAAAATCAGGGTCTCGACGCACTGTGAACTATTTGTGTAATGACAGAGATGTCCACTCGGGACGATAGTGGAATCGTGTACATCTAGTACCACTTCCCTCCCCCTTTTTAGTCACGACGTCCCTGTGCGCATACAGATCTGGCCAGGTGACGGTGGTAGTATGGGTCAATCAGGTGATTGATGTCTTGGAGGTTGTCGCAGGGTTCCTAGCTGTTATGCGCGACATTGCAACCATGCCACTTGACAAGATACTCTGTCGTTTTACCATGTTGGCGATGGCCGAGGATGTCCTCGATGACGTATTGTGTATCCTCGTCCACTTGAACAAGAGAAGGGGGAGGCACACCCCTGCCGGGGAAGTTCTCTCCGGGGTCTCGATTATTCTTGAGTCTGCTGATATGGACCACCGGATGAACTTGCATGGTGTCGGGGATCTTAATTCGTGTGACCACGGGTGTTTGCATGCGCTTGATCTCAAGCAGGCCCAACCATCGGGATTTAAGCTTCAAACAGTCCGCTCCGTGGAGTTTGATGTTTGTCGAGCTGAGGAGAACTTTGTTGCCTGTGGCAAACACATCATGTTTTTCATGTCGGTCAACTGCTAGTTTCATCGCCGCTTGTGTCTTTGCAAGTGTTTGCCATGCTTCTTCCCAAATGGTAGAGAAGTTGTGGCGTTGGATGTTAACCGCGGGAATGTTGCTTTGGCGTTGTAATCCAGCTGGAGTGGCGGGAAGTTTTCCATGCACCACTTCGAATGGAGTTTTTCCTATTGCAATGCAAACAGCAAATCATATGCGATTTTGGTGGTCGGGAGCTTTTGTGCCCAATCTGTCCCATGAGGTTTGCATAGTGTTTGGAGAAGTTGTTTGAGTGTCTGATTGGTCTGCTTGGTTTGATCGTCGGTTTGAGGGTGAAACGCCGTTGAAAGCCGGATCCCACTGCCCTAGAGAGACATCAGCTCGCGCCAGAAACGAATGGTAAGTCTACCGTCTCTGTCGCTTGTGATGGTTTTGTGCAAACCGTGTAGTCATACGATATGGTTTGGAAACAACCGTACTACACTGGTCGTCATTGGAATAGAGTGGAATTTTTTGGAATACCCTCAAGACAACCACAAGGATTGCGTCATATCCCTCGGGTGTGGCTGGTAATCCCGTGAAGAATTCCATGGATATGTCGGTCCACGGTTCCGTTGGAATGGGGAGTGGTTGCAGAAGTCAGGGTGGTCATGTGCGACGTCATTTTTGTAACTGACACATGTTGCAGGATTTTGCAGAATTTGGCCACATCAGATTGCATCTTGTCCAACCTATAGTGTTTTGCCAACTTCTTCAGCGTCTTCTCTTCTCTGAAGTACCCACCTGGACTGGTTCGAGCAGCATGCGGCGGAGTTCATCTTTCAAGGGGAACGACCACCTGGCGAGCGATTCGTCACTGTCAATATGGTGTGTTGTACCAGAACTTCACCTTGTCATGTCTGCCATGCTAGATGTAGCCTCGTGTGACCAACTATTTGAGGTACGGATCTTGCTGCAGTTGTAGCGTTGTTTCCTCGGCCATGAGATCTGGTCGGTGGCTGAGTGAGTCTACTGGTTTGGTTTTGCTTGGTTGGTACTTGATATCGTAGTCGAACCCGGATTCGAGGAACTCCATCCATCGGGTTGGACGTAGAATCAGGTCCGGCTGCGTCTTCAAATACATTGGCAAATGATGGTTGGTGCGTATGACGCATCAGCGGTATTCAAGATAGCACCGCCACGTCTTAAACGCATGTATGATTGCCATTATCTCCTTCTTGTGAATGACGTAGTTGAGTTCCGGTCCTTGCAGCTTTTGCAACATGTATGCGACCGATTAGTCTCCAATGCCATGATAATGCATGAGGACCGTGCTTATGGCTCGATCTGAGGCGTTCATAGCCATGACGTAGCCAACTGCTGGATTGGCTAATTGTAGGGATGGCGCAAAGGTCAGAGCATTCCAAAAAGCGATGAACGCTTCATGTTTGCTGTCTCCTTGTCATAAATGTTGCTAGGGGATTCACAAGTCCAAACGACATGAACGTGAACTCAAAATCATCGCAGCGTATTCGGAACGCCGTCTTCTCGATGTCGGCATCTGCCGAGCGGATCTACTGATATCCGCTGTGTAGGTTGAGTTTTGTGAAAATTTGAGCTCCTTGTAGTTGGTCGAGAAGTTTTTCAGCTCGAGGGAGAGGGTAGCGTTTTTTCATGGTAGTGTCATTCAACGCCCGGTAGTCCATGCACACCCGCATTTTGTCAGTTTTCCTTTTCACGAACAGTACTAGTGCGGCGTATGGTGACATGGATGGGAGGATGAACCCTTGACCAATCATTTGGTCAAGAAGATTTTTCAACTTGACCAAATCGTGATCGCTCAATCAAAAGGCCCCTTGAACTATGGGTCGGCTGCCTAGTTTCAGTTCGATGCGATGGTCGATGCCGGGTTGAGGTGGTAGGATTTTTGGGAGTTTGTCGGGGAAAACATCTGCGAACTCTTGAATGAGAGGTGCGAACTCTTCAGGTACCATAGCGGACTTTGTGGATGCCAATGAGGCCAATGAGACTGATGAGTCATTTGCTTCTACTTCCGCTTTGTCCATTGGCTCAGAATGTACTAGCCACGTACGAGCTCCTCGTTGTATGTAGTACTTGGCCACGTTGAGCAGTATCGACTATACAATTTGTCGCCTCTTGGTCGATGCGGCTTCCTCTGCTAATTCCACCTCTGTTGCTCCTGTTAACGTCTTTTGCCCCACGCGCGGATGTTGTCGCTTGGCACTGTCAATTTCCACATTGACGTCGTTGCTGTTCCAGTCATTTTGCAGATTGTGTTGGTGTAGGAAATCTTGCCCGAGAATGATTTTGTAGTCACTAAGTGGGCATGACCTCCACACCGCTACATCCCACAGGTCTCCCACTTGTAGTCGTAGTGGTTCTCAAAGTCTCCGTGTTTGCAATCTCCTGTTGGAGGTTTGTCCTTCAAACACCCCTTTGGTCTGCAAATTCAGTTTGCAAACCATGTTGTTGCTTACAAAACTGTGAGAAGCCCCTCCATCCAATTGTGCCAGTACCGTTTTGCGACTCTTGCAACCTTTCGATTGCACATTTAGCAGTATCACCGGTTGGTTGTCCTCATACCCCTGGTCAAACTTTACGATCTCATAAACCCTCTGTGGTGTCGTAGACCATTCAGATGGATGATTGTTCAGTGCAGATCTCTTCTCACAGACAAGAGTCGTGCCTTTCACTCCTGCCCTTTGCCCTTTTCCGACTCATTTTTTTTTAGAATTCCCCCCGTTTTGGGCTTGCTGTCTGCTTTGACAGTTGTGAGCAATATGCCTGACTTTTCCACAGTTGTATTACGTGCGGGTGTCTCTCTGGTGGATGGTGTCCACTTCCATTGGAGTTGAGGAGTCCCCTGACTGAATTCTTCCGTTCCCACGATAACTGTGGTTAGGAGGTTGCCAGTCGGAAGATTCCTTTATCCGAGCATTGTAGTCAGTGCTGTTGATCCTTTCTGCTACCACAATCATTTGCAGTAAGTCATTTTGGGTGCTGATAATGGCGATCTCTTGTCGGATGTCACGTTTGAGGCTGTTGCTGTAGAGAAAGCAGAGCTTGCCAAGGGCGATGTCTGCACCAGTGATGATCTTGCGGAATCTCCACGTGTACTCTGCCACGTTCGACTGTTGACGGAGACACTGGAGTTTGTACCAAGCGTCAGACTTCTTGATCAATGTTCCAAATCATGCAAGCATTTTGCCCAAGAGCTTGTTCCAGTCGGTTGGTGGCGTCAGCGCATCTTGCCATTGTGGATTGATCTCCTCCAAGGGTCGAACACCTGCGGTTGGTGATATGAGACATGCGTCGTTGGCCATTGATGAGGCTCCGCCGGTCTCTTGCTGCCATTGGATGGCCTTTGCATTGGACCACCAACTTAGTGTCGTGCCACGGAAAAGTGCGGCCGTGGGGTCAATCTTCTTTTGATCTTTGTCGAACCCAATTGAGGTGAAGTACAACTCCAAAATGGTCAACCATATCTGAAGCGTCAGTTCCTTAACTTACATGATCAAATGGTTCTAGTGGGGCCGGACAAAGTTTAGGTTCGCTCGAGAGTTGGGTGTTTCTTTCAACGAGCACTGCCTCTCGTGCACTTGTATTTCAAAGAGCCTCCATCACAACGTTGAGTTGTTGGAGCAAATGGCTGTTGATCCCCTTCAGCGCGGAGATACGGTTTGCCAATTCCTCGTTGATCTGCGCATGTTGTCATGTGTCACCTGTCAATCTTGCTGCCAACGTCGAGGCTGTCGGTAGTGGCGGTTGCTTTACCGCCATTGGATCCGCAACCGGGTTGGTCGTTGGAGCCGTAGCCATTTGATCTGGCTACCACATAGCCTGCCACGCCAGCGTTCACTGCTGCTTTAGGGTTCGTGTGCATAGGCACGTTCTGCTCCTCCATCACCGAAGTCGTCGTCGAAGATCCATTGATGGCTTGTGCAAGGCAGTCCTCTGGATGGATAAAGTAGTCAGATGCCTCTCCAATACCGCTACGCTCTGATACCAAGTGTTATGCCGAACGGAGCGTAGATGGTGAACAGGTAAAAGTTGCGAGGCAGAACACGTTTGAGAGTTTGGGACACTTGATCAATCTATAATTAGCGCTAAGTGTACTTTGATGACAAGTGTAGAAATGATCGAACACATATATACAAGTGCCAAGTTACAAATCAGGCATAGTCGGGGTCCTTGGGTCGATCGTCAAGCAACGCATGTGGAGTTGCTTCGTGAGTGGTCTAATCGGGAAGCTCCGACGAGGAATCGGGGGGCTCCAAAGATTGACAATAAAGATCCGAGGTGTACATTTTTATACCTAGATAGTTCTCGATGCGTTGAGAAGTCAAATGAAAGTTTGTGCCACTTATGTTGTTGATTCTCAAAAGTGGTCAAAGTTGTCCAAAGGTGCAAGAAGGTTTGGTAGGAAGACGAGGGCAGTTGGTCAAAGTTCCCTTGACCGTTGGAGTGAAAATTAGGGTCTCAACAAGTGGTGGGCTATTTGTGTAATGATAGAGATGCCCACTCGGGAAGATTCGGGGCTCGTGTACATCTGATACGTAACACACAGTGTGTTACACGGAGCGGAACGTGGATAGTTCACAAAGTTGAGGTGCGAGAAAAAGGCAAATTCAGGGATTTGCAACAAATGGAGAGTTTGTTATTGAGCAGTATGTGCACTTCAATGACAAGTGTTGAGTGATTCAAACACACACATATTGTTATGAAAAACAGAGCGTCGATGGTAAAAAGGTAAAGTTGCAAGGCAAAACACGTTTGAGAATTTAGGACACTTGAGCAATGTACTTCAATGACAAGTGTCGGAATGATCAATCACATACATACAAGTGTCGAGTTACAAATGGAACATTGTCTGGGTCCTTGGGTCAGTCGTCGAGCGACCCATGTGGAGTCGCGTTGTGAGTGGCCGGGCCGAGAAGCTCCGTTGAGGAATCAGGGGGCTTTAAAGATCGACGGCGAAGATGTGAGATGCATCTTCACAAACCTTGATATCTCTCGATGCGTCAAGAAGTTGACTGAAAACTTGTAACACTTCTGTCGTTGATTCTTGAAAGTGGCCGAGGTTGTTAGAAAGTGCGAGAAGGTTCGCCAGAGTGCGAGGGCAGCTGGCCAAATTGCCCCCGACCGTCGGAGTGAAAATTGGGTTCTTGTTATGCAGTGGGCTATTTGTGTAATGACAAAAATTCCCACTCGAATGGATTGGGGACTTGTGTACGTGTGGCATATAGAACATACAATACCAAGAATGATAATCAGGCATATGTCAGGTCCTCAATGCTTGCGTCAATCGATGCGTGTGAGGTCGCGCCATGAGTAGCTGCTTTGAGAAGCTCCGTCGAGAGGTCGGGGGGCTTTGAGAACATTGATGCGCTTCTTTAGAAAAGTCTAATTGTGTCGAGACTTTGAACAATATCAAAACATTGGTATACTTTGCGAATCTTTTGTCGACAATTGAGGAAGGTGGTCGAAGTTGTCAGAAAATTCTGGAGCGGAACACTGGAGGTCATGGTAGTTAGCCAAAATGCCCTTGGTCAGGCAACATAGCAATCCTGAATTTGTCGCACGGTGAGCCATGAATGTAAAGAAAGAAATGTTTACTCGCGGATTTTAGGGACTCGTATACGTCAGGTACGTAACACTTCTCTCCCTTTTAGCAGCGACATCCCAGCGCGCTAGTAGACGTAGGCCGATAATGGCTTAAGTAACCGTCAATAAGATGATCGATGTCTCGGAGGTTGTTGTAAGGCTCTCAGCTGTTGTGCGCGGTGGTGTTGTTTTTCCATGGCGTCGATGTCCGAGGATATCTTCAATTAAGCACTCCGTATCCTTGTCCACTTGTGCAGGAGGTGGAGGTGCGTCAGTTTTGCCGGGGGAGTTCGTGATGGGGTCTCGGTAGTGCTTAAGTTTGCTCATGTGGAAGACATGATGAATCACCATGCTATCAGGTAGGCGGAGTCAAGCGACGACTGGGGTTTGCATCCGCTCAATCTCAAATGGTCACAAGCACCAAGTTTGAGCTTTACAAAGCTTTGTCCTCAGAGTTTGATATTTGTAGAGCTGAGGAGGACACAATCACTAGCGCTAAACACATCATCGCTACGATGTCGGTCGACTGCCCGTTTCATAGCTGCTTGAGTCTTCGTAAGGGTCTGCCGTGTTTCTTCCCAGATTCTTACAAAGTCCCCACGGTAGATATTGACCATTCTCCCACACCAGCCTCTATTTCCTACCTTGTGTGCGTACCACTGCTGTCCTTGCTTCCCCTTTTGATATTCCCAGAGCCCAAGCAACCATCCCAACATTGTGTTTTCCATGTCCACTCAGTGGCAGTTGGCACAGATCACACTTGATCTTGGTCGGATGTCTACCAACCAAAACCCATTGGATTGCCTCTCTACAAGGTGAAATCCAAAACATTAATAAACCCACATTAGAGCCCACAAGTTTTGAACCTCTGGACATTTTCCATCTGGAAATGATGAGTACAATGCCTTCCAAGACTCAACAATAGCATGGATGTTATGTCCAATTGTGGCTGACAGCTTTTTGTGCTTATGGTACGTCGTTCCCTTGCACGGAAAGAGAAATGTTGATGCAACCCTTTCTCCTTGGCTCTTTTTGGCCAAATTCCCAATGAACCAGCACCTCATGTGTTAGCTACTGAGCTAACCACCTCCGGCAGAGAAGCCGCGAAACCAAAAAAGCTCACAAAGGTTCTTACACCTTCTTCCTTTGCAGGTATGTGCCGTGCACCCCAAACTTAATCAGGCATACACTTCACCTTCAAGAGTACTAACGCCTTAGCATTACATCTCAAGAAGAGCTCAAGTCGTCAATACGCAAGAGAGCATCAAGCAAGGGTTAATTGATCAGCATGAAAGACAAGTCCTTTTATAGCTGTCTGTCCAGTCCTAGAACTCAAAAGCACATTCCTAAGAAGTGGCTTGACCCTGCCACATCACCAAGAGACTTGCGCTGTGGGCTTGACACATAAGCATCCTTGTGCCAAGGTGACTGATCAGCCGTGTTGCTTCCCAGAAGCAATGGACTTTCTTTCTTGGAAGCTTCTAAAACAACCAAGATGTGCATGGAGCCAGGATCGAGCTCATGACCTCTCACTTGGCCAAATCAACAAAATGGCCAAGTTAACCACTCACCTACATGGTGTTCTCACAGGTCATATCTCACATGAGATAGAGCATAGTTGAGTCACCCTACAAAAAATCCAGGGGTCATACCTCCACAAGGGGCAGAGCATTCCTGATCCGTCGTACAAGACTGAACAAGGGGCAAACATATTCAACATCATGCACTTCACTTTGACCACGATTGCAAGTACAATGGTCCTGCCAGAGGCTTTTTGACAAAGCAGGGAGTCACCCACAACCATTTTCCATTAGGTGATTCATGGAAAATTTTGGTATCAGAATGCTGGAACTGGACCATGGTCAATGCACTTCTTTCTATGTGTGTTCAACCTCGCGTGCCCGCATTGCTTCTTCTTAAGGCTATGGCATACATGATGCGGGCCTGGATTTGTGGTATGCATGGTCCATTCCCTTTTTGTGTGATCCCTCCAAACACCTCCCCCAGTCGTCGTGCTGACCTCCATCTGAGCTGGTGATGGCTGTCTGTGTTTAATGCATCTCTTGTGAGGAGAGAGGTCCCCTCTAGCCGCAACATGCGTTTTCCACTCTTTCCGGCAAACAACCTACGCCACCACGTGTATGTTATGTACCATCCAGGGCAACCTCCTCACCACCACATACATCTCTTATGCCTATCATGGCATCCTCTTCTCCGCTGCCTGATCTACCTGCGTATGCCTTACAACTGGCGGCCACCAACAGCCATCAGCCTTGCCAGAGCCGATACCAGAGATTCTGCTCGTAGCGCCAATAAGTGGTGAAAAACTTGGAATGGCCCATCATGAGGTTGTTGAATTCCTTTAGGAGGGAACCAATGGCGGCCTACCCAGAGACACAACAAGGATGGATGACGGTGCTCCAGGCCTCATGGGGATCAGGGTCAGTATCGACAGTGGGATCATTTATGAAGGGCTCAAGGTCTGTGCGATTGGTCTCTGGTATAGAAATCATGACAGCTCTCACTGCACGGTCTGCATTAAACAGCTCCTTAGGAACGGAGTGGTTACACTTCAGGGTGTAGAATGATTAGAGAACCTCACAGTGAGCCCATAGATTGAACATTAACTGTCAAGAAGCAAACTGTCCCACCTTGAGCTGGAGTGGGCATGTCTCAATATCCTTTGGCCTGCACTAGATGCCAGCCTCACTGCCAATAATTCCTAGGACACAAGAACCTTACTGATGATTTTTTGTGATGCGGCTGCTGCTTCACACTGTTGTAGCTGCTGCTATTAGCTGTTGCACGCTGCTGCTCTTGTTACTACCGCATGCAACTTTGACTCATGGTGCTATGGCAGCTATTAGTGTTTCCGATGTACTGCATGCATACAGGTGGCAGTGGGTTCCGTACTGCCACTTGGAATTGTGCTAAAAAATGCAGTGTCCATTGTGTTGTCCCCTTCTAGCATCTAATTTTCTCCTTCTATTTTTTTCCTCCTTGGCTGATACCTCCTAACCTACTACACAGCTAAACTAGGAAATGGGGGAGACCGTGAGGGAGGAGGTTTCAAGGGTGGGAAGATTATTTTGAGGAGCAAGGGAAGTTAAATGAAGTAATGAATAGCAAGAGGGGCACTTCCATGCAGCGTGGCGTTGCCATGACAGCATGAGTCATCTTTGTTGACAGAGATGTGCTACTCTGCACCAGCTGTGCAACCGCCTACTCTATCATTGTCGCAGGGATGGTGTTATGAAGGAAAAAACCCATCAACATTTCCCCCGTGTGGGGAGCGTATTGAGCCACTGTTGTTACTCAAGTTATTGCATTTTCTCTGTTGTAGCTCTAATACCATGCTCAAAAGGATGTTGTTCTAGCCTCAAAAAGCATGTTTTCCCTGCCTTATGTGCTTGGAATGAGGTGTGTGGCCTGCAATGTCCAGGTTTAGCGTCTGAATAATACTAGCTGCTCATTTGTGCGAGGGAAAACATGCACTCAGGAGCTAGTTCCAGATCTTTAGTTGAATATGAAGAACAGCCAAGTTAACAGCAAGAATATAGTAAGGTGGAAAACCCCTCCTTGCCTAAGCTAGGTCCTCACCTCTGTGAGGCTTGGTAGCCAATCTACCAGCCAATCAGGGCATTCCAATTTTTTTCAGAAATGGATCTTACTTGGTAATCCTGGACACACGACCAAAGGTCCCAAACCCGGCCATCGTCTGTTTTTCCTATGGACAGTTGTCATGGATGTGTCAATCTTGAAGACCTTTGAAGTTCAAGCCACTGAATTGCAGACCTTCTATGGCAGTCGATAGTGACACTGATAGTAAAAACCTCACCTTTTATGTTCCTTTCCACAGTGTTTTTCTTTGTGGCCAGCTCCCGGGGCCATTTTCTCGGTGCCAGTGCATTTTCTCTTTGTTACCTGGATTGTGTAGAAATGATTCTGCTGCTTCCCTGAATTTTTCATTCAAGAAACCAAGCACCTCGTGCAGTTCCAGAGACCTGGCCAACTGATGTTTGGGAGCTGGTAGGGAATTTCGCTGGTGTACTTTCACATCCTAGAAGTTGTGTTCAGCAGATGCATGCACGATAGTCTGAGAGGGGAGGAATGGATATCCCCCCTGCTCAGTCATTCTGGTTTTATAACTCTGACATTCTGAAGCATTTCTTTGCCATCTCTCAACAAGTTTTGTCTGTCACGTCATTTCTCACACAGTGTATCCACTCACATAGACACTCGCTAAGGAAATTTCTCCATTCCTTTACAGAATCATAGAAGTAGATTGACTGTGCCTCCGTATCCCACTGTACATCACAGAATTGTAGCGGAATCGGCTGAGGTGAAATGCACCCACATACACTTGTGGGTGTAGTATGCATGTGTGAGGGTTCTACTATAGTGTGATCAGGTTGCTGATCCCTAAGGATTACGCTGTCAATTATTTCTAGGTGCATGAGATAAGCGACACCAGCTCATTGCCGGTGGTGGCCAAATCCTAAACAATTGCCTTGAATGGATGGTTCGGTCAACCATCCTTAAATCCATGCTCCCTTGCTACCTCTGTACTCTCGTTCCACGCATCAACGTCCAAAAAATCATTTCTCTACACGAGCATGTACACGAGCGAAGATGCCAAGATATAGGCCAGTGGGGCAGTTCAAGAAAATCACAAAGATAACAACAACAGAGTGGCCTGTACAGTCCTAGAGACGACCTTACATCAGGGTGGCGTAAGTCGATCTCCCCACCGTAGGTAGCTTACTGCTCACATGGTGGGGATCAGCCGTTCATAGCCCATGCACTGCTTCAATTCTAATTGCTAGTAATGTTCCACTCCATTGTCATAGCTTGCTCATTGTTCTCACCTCAGTCTCTTACCCCGCATAACTGGTACAATGTTTACCCCAATCGGATCACTCTATTGCATCTCTTCCACACTCAATCATTCTCATCCCACCATTTCTCAATCCCAACGTTCGTTAACAAAAACCTGGAAATCAATATTCAGTTGAGATCTCCCCTCTCAGAGGATCAGGAGCCCAAGCCAGCCCAACGACAGGCTACCCGCACACCCCAGCACATGACCAAGAGCTCAAGTTCATTCCACGGCTGACAGCCTGTGCTCCCTTTCATGTGACCGAGATCCTGGCTCATTGTATTATCCCAGGGAAAACATCTCAAGTAGTAGTCTTACATGGAGATCAAGACTGGTCTTGCTCTTGATTGTCTTCATTTGTTCTCGCCTCGCTGTCTCATATCGCACCATTTGAGAAACATCGCTTTGGCTCATGCAAGATGAGACAAGACAAGACCAAGACATGTCTTGTGTCATCTAAGATAGCGACAAGATTCTTGTACCAAAGTGGAAGCTTTTAAAAAAAAAAAATCCGAAGCATGCCACGCGTAAAGAACCTATCAGAAAAACTCATGCACTGAATGGCACGATAAGAAAACAATTTCATTGTGAAGTGATGGTTGGCAGAGTCGACAAGACTAGCCAAATCTTAAACAATAAAAACATGTTTCTGGTTCACAAACTCCAGAATTTTCTCTTAGTGTTTCTGGTTCAGTTGGTGGTCCATCACGCATTTACTGCTCTCTTGTATTCATCCATGTTCTCACTACCTCATACATGTACAGGAGACTGAGTGTTGTGACTGCGCTGGAGCTTTTTCCCACAGGATGGGAGCCATCTGTGGTGAAGCTCGCACACTTTGCCAGCAGCAGCACACACTCAAGCAATGGCTTGTGGCCACATGATCTGTGTTCTACATGAATCTCACTGTAGCTCTTTGATGCTTCAGGGTACAAGGGCTATCTCCAAACTGTCGGTTGGTTTCTTTAAGAGTCGCATTCTGCCAGCTGGGTGCTGATCCCAAAGGAGGCCACCTGGCTAGATTTATTCTTTGGCACGACAA
>SZWC01000893.1:283318-300818 GCA_023375785.1 Penium margaritaceum | reverse complement strand
GCATTGTAGTTGGTACTTCTGATGCTTTCTACTGCTGCAATCATCTGTGGTTATTCATTCTGTATACGCAGATGGCGATTTCTCAACGGATTTCTCATTTCAGGCCATTCTTGTATTGAAAACAGAGTTTGTTGGAGGGATGTCTGCACCAGTGATGATCTCGCAGAATCTCCGCGTGTACTCTGCCACCCTGGACTGCTGACTGAGACGTTGGAGCTTGTACCGAGCGTTAGACATCTTGTTCAACCGTCCAAAGTGTCCAAGCATTGTGCACAAGAGTTTTCTCTAATCGGTTGGTGGCATCAGCGCTTCTTCCCATTGTGGGTTGATCTGCTCCAAGGATAGAACACCTCCGGTTGACGATGGGAGACGAGTGCCGTTGGCTATCGATGAGGCCCCGCTAGTCTCCTTCTGCCATTGGATGGCCTTTAGGTCGGACCACCAACACAATGCCATGCCACGCAGAAGCGCGGCCGCGAGCTCAGTTTTCTTACAATTTTCATTGACCTCGGCAGCGGTAAAGCACACCTCCAAGGTTGTCAGCCAAGTTCGAACCGTTGGTTGTTTGGAGTTTGCAGGATCGAATGGTTCAGGTGGGGCTGGGAGAATCTTCATTTTTTTCAAGAGTTGTGTGTTTCTCATGCACTTGCGTTACGAAGGGCATCCAATGCAACGTTGACTTCTTGGAGGAGGTGGCTGTTGATTCCCTCAAGCGCAAAGATACGGTTTGCCAGTTCCTCGTTGATGCGCGCCTGTTGTCTGTTGTGACCTGTCACTCGTGCTGCAGACGTCGAGGCTGTTGGTAGGGGTGGCTGGTTTATTGTCGTCGGATCCGTGGTCGGATTGGTCGTCGGAGCCGTCGGGACTGGCCCAGATGCCGCATAGCCTGCCACGCAAGCATTCCCCATCGCCTTAGGGTTTGCGTGCATGGTCACGTTCTGCTCCTCCATTGCCGAAGTCATCGCCGAAGACCCACTCCTGGTCGTCGGGCGCGCTCGATCGCTTCACGTTGTAGTCGCAAAGTGTGCAAAGTCTTGACGTGCGAGATTCACTGTCGACTTCTGGGAGGTAGTCCTCCGGATGAACACAGTAGTCATATGCCTCTCTAGCATCGCTACACTCTGATACCAAGTGTTGTGCCAAACGGAGCGTACATGGTGAACATGTATGAGTTGTGAGACAGAACACGGTTTGAGAATTTGACACACGTGAGCAGTTTATAATTAGTGGTAAGTGTACTTCGATAACAGCTGTCAAAACGATCGAACACATGTACTCAAGTGTCCAATTACAAATGAGATGTAGTCGGGATCGTCGAGTCAATTGTTGACTGACGCGTGCGGAGTCGCATTGTGAGTGGTAAGATCAAGAAGCTCTGAGGAATCGGGGGGCTTTGAAGATCGACGGCGAAGATGCGTGATGCATCTTTATGAATCTCGGTTTATCTCAATGTGTCAAAACGTTTACCGAAAGGTCGTGACACTTCTGCTGATGATTATTGAAAGTGGTCAAAGTTGTGAGAAGGTGCAAGAAGGATTGCCAGAGGGGGAGGACATTTGGCCAAATTGCCCTCGACTGTCGGAGTGAAAATTGAGGTCTCGATGCGCGGTTGGCTATTCGTGTACTGACAGAAATGTCCACTCGGAAAGATTAGGTACCCGTGTACGTCTGGTACGTAACAGACCCTCCCTCTCACTATACCGCCAGTCATGCTATGTGGTTTGAACAAGTCATGGCCTGTGGGGTAATGGATGGGATGACTTGAGGGCCGGAGACCCTCAAATACCGTGGTTTTGTCCCAGTGGACCAAGATTCTCATCCGTTTGCTCTACTCCTCCCAACGAAGGCTTTTAGAACCACCTTTTCTCTATTGAAATCATTGTTTATGATATCAATTATATAATCAGTGTTCAAATGACCTTTAAATCCTCCCCTTCATAATGCGTGTGGCGTTACGGGTTTCGTTTTTACATGGGGACATACAAGGCTTCCCAACAATGGGGCCAAACAGATTCCTTTGGAATGCATAGGGAGTCTTACATCCCCCGTGCAAATCCCTCAAAAATCTCGCATTATAGAATCACAAACCCATCGGTAAAGGGGTTTGTGATTGATCTAAAAAAATGCTTTCTTAAGCATGCAAATGTTGCATGCATGCAGCATTGAAAAGGTAAGTTTAAAATCATGATAGAGGAGAACCAAAAGATAAGTTAATAACACATGGGCCCAACCTGCTTCTATTGTTTAAGAAATGGGGGCAATGTAGCGATTTTTTAAAGAATGGGAGATGTTCATAAGATAGTTGGGCAAGAATAGGGGCAACTTGTGCAAGTGCACCTCTAACAACCGCTAACTGACTATAAAATCAAAACGTAAGCCTTTAACAATCAAGTCCAGGGATAGCCAAGAAACTGGCCGCCATAGCCTCTTTAGATGAGACACGTCATGGTGAAATCGATGCCATCATAGGTAATGGTAGTGAAGAATTTACCTATCATTCATCTAATCCTAAAGTCTCCGTGTGGCAGAGCCACATTCAAACCCTTGCGGCGCCCTATAGTTGCTCTTTAGGTTCAACCCTAAGGGAATGTCAGGGAAGAGGGGGAAGGTGGGAGATCCCAAGGGACACGCACACCATGGATGTGGATGTTTTTTGTAGAAACAGACAAAGACAAGAGTGGAGAACTGAAAGCGATAGTGTAAGGACCAGTGAGTGCACACCCGCATCAAGTAACTCCTTGGAGAAAGCATGCACGGCCACCCAGGGGTCGAGCCCAATCTCTTTGTATTAACCGAGGGCGGCTTCTCACTAGTGTTCAGCCAATGAACGACACAGTGGCCCCCTAAGGATCAGCACCTAGGACAAAATTTGCAGCTTCCCCAATAGCCTAAAAGCAAACAATCATGAGGCAGACCACAGCAGTAAGAATGTACGAGGCCTAGCCTCTTGCACATCCTAGAAAGATAGTCAAGAGGAGAGAGACTAAGATCAGCTGGTTATGCCAGGAGGTATCCCTCAGGAGCTTGGTGGCTGACTCCCTGGGCACAGGCATGATTGTTTAATCTCTTGTACTTGTGTGTGTGAGCATGTGTGGTGAGACAAGAGGCCATAATAGATGTGAGCAACCAGGAACTGGACACCCTACCTTGAACACTCCTCCATGACCCGCAGGCAGTCAGCCCACATGCATCAATGAGAAATCACACACAAGAAGGCATAAGCGTGGTGGTGTAGATAGATAGCCAAACACCAAATGCATGTCATCCAGGGTCATGGAGACACACGATTCCAATAGCGGGAACTACACACTTGAAGACGTTTTTTGTACAGGGCCTTGGTGAGGAAGTCAACCATATGTGATCTTGTTTCCACCCAAGCAACCGGAACAATGCTAGTAAGAATGCACTCACAAAAAAAAATGATGCTCAACATTGATTTGCTTGGTGCGAGGGTGGTACATGCCATCATTCTTGGCAGTGGCTTTTGCGCTTTGATTGCCATAGCACAAGGCGATCGAACGAATGGAGACACATTGTTGTTACAACACAAGACAAAGCCAGACATCCTCACATGTACTTGATGCTAGTGCCACATGTCAAGCTTGTGCTATGCTTTAGGTGCCTCACCCCTGTTTGCCACATTTCCAAGATACAACAGTTCCACAAATCAGGAAGACATACCATGTTCAACTCCGTGCATCAGTGTCATGTGCCTAGTCGTTGACACAGAACCCATCCAAAATGACGAAGGGCTGTGAATTGAAACATAGCATTATTTGTGATGTGGAAAGTGTGTAGGGCACCACGCAAAGGGCGGCCTCAAGATGACACTCTCTAGGACACTGGGAGAACGGAGAGAGAAAGTTCACAGGAAAGAAAACATCAGCACGAGTGGTGGTAGCTAGATACATCAAAGAGCCAATGACTCTCAAGATCAGGTCAATTGTCTTCCCCAGTTTAGACACATCTAGTGACTTTACCATCCCTTAGCTCATTGGGGTTATGGGGGTGGAGGCCAAAGGGAATGCTGCCAGAAGGGACGCAAACAACTCCTCCAGGCTCCGGACGTATGCAACCTAGTGGACATGTAGTATGCGATTCAAGCAATCGCGCTCCAGCTCCATACCTAAAAAGACATGAGCAAGGCCAAGATCCTTCATCTTGAATTTTGACTGCATAAGATTCTTTGCAGATTGAACAGCTGTAGTGATGGAAGAAGCAATGAGAAGATCATCCACATAGACTGGGATAACAACAAGGGATGCAGATGGAGCACTGAGAAGTAGAGCATGATCAACAATACACCTTCAAGAAAATCCCTTCTCAAGAGTGGCAGTAATCCCCTGGTTCTAGCAGTGTGGAGACTGCTTGAGACCATAAAGTGCCTTACACAGGCACCACACCCGGTTGGTTCCATCTCTGAACCCAGGTGGTTGGACCATGTACATGTCTTGATCAAGTCGTTCATGGAGAAAAACGTTATTGACATCCATCTATTCCGACTCCCAATCATGCTGTGTGACTAAACTAAGAAGAGCTCTTGTCGTAGTGCACCAACCAACTAGGGCAAAAGTCTTATCAAAGTCGATGACTGGGACTTGAGAGAATTCCTTGGCCATGAGGCAGGCCTTGTATTGCTCACTGGTGTTGTCTAGATTCAACTTGCGCCAGTATAACCGCTTGGCTGCCGCTGCTTTATCCTAGGGAGACGATCCACCAACACGTAGACACCATGTTCAGCAAGGGCATCGAGCTCTGCTTGCATGGCTTGTTCCCACAAAGTGGAGACGGCTGCACTGTGCGCGCCCTCCACTGTCAATGAATGAGGTGGGAGAGGAGAGAGACCGGTAACTGCAAAGCATGAAGCAACATATCCAGCAACGGAGGATTTATGAGGCAGGCGGAACTCCTATTCAAACGAGAGTACCCAAGAGAGGTTCTGGGGTGAACCATTGACGCAGCAATGGGAAAACCTGTGATGGTCAAGCCAAGAGCCCGCAGGCCGGGTTTACCGGAGACCCCTGGTCTAGGTGCTCCTCCATGGTCCAATACTTGGACAGTAGGACTGGGGCCAGAGAGAACAGAGGAATGAGAGTGAGAAGAGGACATGTGGGGTTGAGACACCATGGCATGAAGTTGACCACCACCGACATAAGGAGGAACAAGTAGTGCATTTGTAGATATAGAGGCAGCGGGTGGCATAGAGGGCTCAGACGAGGTGTGCACAGGGTCCACCAAGACGGGAGATGACAAAGGAGGGGGACCACCTCTGGTGGAGGTAGACTCTCTTTCTCTCTCTCTCTCTCTCTCTCTCTCTCTCTCTCTCTCTCTCTCTCTCTCTCTCTGTCTCTCTCTCTCTCTCCCCCCATTACTAAGCTATTTGAGTTTATGATACTTTGCGTGTCTCCCTAGCCTAACCCTTGTTGTTTCTTACACCTGCTTGCTTGCGAGTACGTCAGCTGACTGGACACTGTTGCCACAGCTGGAAACTAGTCTAGAGCGACAAGTTGGGGTTGCAGTACAGTTGGAGTAGGCATGGCCCCACGCTCGTTGCTTTGCACTACTGCCCCCTCTAGCTACTCTGAGACTTTGTGAGAGAGAAACTACGCGTTGAGGAGTTAGCGCCAGAAAGGCAGACAGAACTGAGTGAAACGTGATTAGCAACTAAGAATAAACAACAATGGGAGACCCCTCCAAGATCTAGCCCCTCCTCAGCTTTGTAGAGCTTGTTACTCAGCTTTTTAGACAATCAGAAAAATGACCTATTTTCTGGCAGGCACGATTTTCTCGGTGAGCCCTGCCAAACAGCCGACGGAAAATAGCAACAAAGAGTTATGACTACCCAAACCTGGGTGGTGCCTAGGCCAGAATCACCCCAAACACAACTGTGTCCAAAAAACATGAAATTCGGACCCTACAGTAGATGTGACACTGCGAGTGCGATGACGCTGTCAGATTTAGCATAGGATGGGCGCAGGCAACAACTGCGGAGGCAGTAATTGCCAGCGGCGTTACTGCTATGGAGGTCCGCCGATGGAGCGTAGCACGTGTCACACCTCGAGAAGAGGCTCCGATAAGACGTGTGTAGACCTCAGCACGCATCGGCTCCACTGAATGATGCTCCAGCAGCGTCTCGTCTTGCCGTCAGTCATATGCACGCCGATGTACACAAGCCGAGAAGACACAATAGAGAACAATGAGAGGTGTGCAAAAAACAACACTCCCCCATGACCCATAGGCGCAGTGCACATGGACGGGCATCTGCACATCCACCACACCGACTGACTCCCCGAGGACAGCCAGGCAGATATGCAGATATACGAGTCGCGCTTCACTACCTTGGTCAAGAAATCATCCAATAGCCGTGTTCTCTCAACCCATACGATGTTGACGCTACCGTCATGCAACAACAAATGCACATAGTGATACTTGACATTGATGTGTTTTGTGCGTGTGTGATGCACGACATCATTGTCGGCGATGGCCATGGCACTCTCATTGTCAGAGTGCAACATGATGGATGCAACTGACTGACGGAAGTCGGATAATACGCGACGCAGCCACACGCTCTCACATGTGCCAGAGCCAAGAGCCACATACTCAGCCTTAGCGGTGTTGCGTGCAATGCAGCTTTGCTAACCACTACACCATGACACAGCCGTGTCGCCAACGAGAAAGATCCAGCCAGTGCGGCTCTTACCGTGCGAACTGCCGGCCCAGTCATTGTCGATGTAGCCCACCGCAACAACGGACCGCTGTCGATGGAACATGAGGCCTTTCCGTGGAGTCAAGACGACATAGCACAGTAGTCGGATCGCGACCTCCAAGTGGAGGTGACGCGACTCCAGGGAGAACTGGGCAAGGAGGTTGACGGTGAATGCAATGTCTGGACGCGTCGTTGTTGCCAGGAGCATAAGTGAGCCAATGACACAGAGATACACAGTCAAATGAACTGGTTCCTCCACCACGGTTGGATCAGAGCTCTTCAGCTTCAACTGGCCACCAGGTGACATGGGTCAGGATGCGCTCAGCACGAGGAGAAGATCCCCAGCAAAGCGAGCGGACAGAGTCTGGACGTAGGCATCCTGATGTCATGCAAATCACCTTGGGAGCAATCTTGCTCGAGCTCCATACCCACGAAGACTCGAGCAGACCCGAGGTCCTTCATCTGGTAGGTGGTGTGTAGCAGGACCTTAACATGCTAAATGGCAGCTGCGCTCGGTGACGCGATAAGTGGGTCGTCTACGTAGACCAAGACAGCGGCAAAGATCTGGTCTCGCGGGTTGATGAACAGTACAGGGTCTGCAGTGCTGCAAAGGAGGCCGCCACTGAGGAGCGTGCGACTTATCTCCTCGTTCCTAGAGCGAGGCCACTACTTTAGGCCATAGAGGGCCTTTTGTAGCCTCCAGGCCTTGCCTGAGCCATCATCGAACCCTCGGGGCTACACCATGTAGAGCTCCTTGCCCTCCAACGAGCCATGGAGAAAGGCGTTGCTCACGTCCATCTGATGCAGCTCCAATCCGTGCTGGGAAACAAGGTCGAAGAGCAACCGGCTAGTGGAGAAACGGCCAACTGGGGCAAAGATCTGGTCATAGCTGGCCCCGGGGACCTGAGCAAACCCCTTGGCTATGAGGTGGGCCTTGTACTTGTCCAAGGACCCGTCGGGCTTCCACTTGCGTCGGAGGACCCACGTGGTGCCGATGGCCTTTCAGCCGGGAGGAAGATCTACGAGGTCATAGACATGATGCTGCCGGATGGCAGCGAGCTTGTCGACACATGGAGCATCCTAGTGTGCGACCTCGGGAGAAGCGTGAGCTTCACGAACTGTGGCTGGATTGTCTGGGCGTGCCGTGGAGCGAACTATGAGGGCATGCGCGTCTTAGGCCCCTGGTGGGATGCGTGTGAGTGTTGTCGCAACGGCCTGCAGGTGCTCCTAATGGAGCACGGCGTAGCCCAATGCGGAACCCCGGTGGAGTTTTGCAATGACAGCCGATGTGGTTTGACCGAGGGCCTTGGTGCCAAGGTCCCAACTCACGACTGTGGAAGTAGTCTATTGAGAGCCGACGAGACACGTGGGGCAGCAGGGGGCCGAGGTGCCAAAGGGCGCGGTGCCGCGGTCTGCGCATTCCCTGACGGCCTAGGTTGGAGGTTGCCGCCCAGGCCACGCGTGTAGTGTGGTAGGACAGGAGACAAAACAAAGGGAGCAGCCGGGGGCAAGTCAGAGAGGCTAGCAGAGGCGAACAACGCTGCTGGTCCACAGGACCCAGCGGACGTGACCGAGGCTGCCAGCCTGTAGGGACCGGTCGACGTGGATTGAACTACCAGTCCGGACGGACCAGCGAACGAGACCAAGGGAACCGGCCCCGAGGGACTAGCGGATGCAACCAGGGTTGCCTGTCCAGAGGGACTAGCAGAACGGACCGAGGCTGCCGGTTCGGAGGGACCAGAGGACAAGACCAGGGTTGCTAGCCCGGAGGGACCAGCGGGTGCAACCGAGGCTGCCGGTCCGAAGGGACCAGCCGACGAGATCAGGGATGCCGGCCCAGAGGGACCGGCAGACGCGACTAGGACAGCTGGTCCAGAGGGACAAGAGGACGAGACCGAGGATGCCGGCCTGGAGGGACAAGCAAGTGCGACTGGGGCTGTCGGAGCTCGAAATACTAGGCAGAAGGTTGGGGCAACAGCGTTGTCGATGCAGCGTGCGGGCTTCCATGCTGGTTGCTTAGTCTGCTGCCCCCTTAGTCTGCCGCTCTAGAGTCTAAGTCTAGATGCTCTGTGTTTGTTACTCAAAAAAGCGTGCGCCAGTGTTAGCGCTAGAAAGCAACTGAAAACTATAAGTGACTGATTAGGAGTGAAGAACGAACAACAATGGGAGACCCCTCCAAGTTCTAGCTCCCCCACCCCTGTAGAGCTTGTTACTCAGCTAACCAGCCAATCAGAAAATATTCCTAGACCTATTTTCTGGCAGGCAAGGTTTTCTCGGTGAGCCCTGCCAGACAGCCGACAGCCCAAAACCTGGGCGTCGTCCGTTTTTCCTGCAAATTGGACCATACTATAACACCAACGTTGCAAACGCAGTGGCGCGGTCAAAACAGCTAGAAAAAAAAGTACTAAATAGTTATGGCCGCCCGAACCCAGGCAGTGCCTACGATGGTCCATGATCCAAAACAGTGCCACACAACATGAAACATGGACCGTAGGCAGAGCATGACGCTGCAGATGCAACAGTACACTCCGATCCAGCACAAGACGCATGCAGACAGCCTTTGTGCTGGCAGTGACCGCCAGCGGCTCGACCACCGAGGAGGCTTGCCGATGGAGCTGAGCACGTTGACGCAGGGAAGAGGCTCCAGCAAACTGCGTGCAGGCCTCAGCGTGCGTTGGCTCCACCGGACGACACTCCACCAACGTCAAGTCTCTTCGTCAGTCATTTGCACGTTGATGTACAGAAGTTGGGAGGTAACAACAGAGCACAATTAGAGATGCGGAAAAAACCAACACTCCCCCATGACTCACAGGCGCAGTGCACATGGGCGGGCAGTGACACATTCAATAGACAGACACCCCCAGGGCACATAGAGACGCAAGCCATGACAAAGAGTGCAACTCACGGAATCACCCCGACTGAACTCACAGACTTCTTGAATGAGTCGCGCTTCAGTGCCTTGGTCAAGATGTCAGCCAGCTATTGTGGTGTCTCAACCCACACAATGCTAATGGTACAGTCATGCAACAAAAAACGGACATAGTGATACTTAACATTGATGTGCTTTGTGCGTGTGTGATACACGCTGTCAATGTCGGCGATGGCCATGGGCCTCTCATTGTCACAATGCAACGTGATAGATGCGACAAACTGACGCAACTCGGATAACAGACGACGTAGCCACACGCTCTCACATGCGCCTGAACCAAGGGCTACGTACTCAGCCTCGTTGTTGCTGCGTGCAATGTACCCCTGCTTGCCACCATGCTCGGACATAGCCGTGCCGCCAATCAGAAAGATACGACGTGTGCGTCTCTTACCATCCGGACTACCGGCCCAGTCACTGTCGATGTAGCCCACCGCGACAGCAGACGGTTGTCGGAAGAACATGAGACCTCGCCGTGGATTCGAGACGACATAGCCCAGCAATCGGATTGCGGCCTCAAAGTAGAGGTGATGCGGCTCCTCAGAGAAGTGAGACAAGAGGTTGACAGCAAATGCGATGTCTGGGCGCGTCGCCGTTGCCAGGAGCATCAGTGACCCAATGACGCGCAAATACGTGGTCACGTCTAATGGCTCCCCCACCATGGCTGGATCAGAACTCTTGAGCATCGCTTGACCATCGGGCGACTTGGGTGAAGATGCTTTTGGGACGAGGGGCACGTCCTAAGTGAAGCGCCCGGACAGGGTATGGGCGTATGCGGCCTGATGGACATGCAGTTTGCCCGCAGATCGATCATGCTCAAGCTCGATGCCCAGAAAGACTCATGCTGACCCGAGGTCCTTCGTCTAGTAGGTAGCTTGCAGCAGGTCCTTGACCCACTGGATGGCGGCTGCATGGGGTGATGCGATGATCAGGTCGTCAACATAGACCAAGACAGCGACGAGAGTCTGACCTCACGGGCTGATGAATAGCATGGGGTCGGCAGAGCTCCAAAGTATGCCGCCACTAAGAAGCGTATGACTGATCTCTTAGTTCCAGCAGTGCGGTGACTGCTTCAAGCCAAAGAGGGCCTTCTGCAGCTTCCAAACCTTGCCAAAGCGGCCGTCAAAGCCTGGAGACTGCATCATGTATAGCTCCTCGCCCTCCAGTGAGCCATGGAGGAAGGCGTTGCTCACATCCATCTGATGCAGTTCCCACCCATGCTGGGCAACCAGGCTGAACAATGCCCGGTTGGTGGAGAACCGACTGACCAGGGCAAAGATCTGGTCATAGTTTATCCCAGGGACCTGAGCAAACCCCTTGGTCGTGAGAAGTGCCTTGTACTTGTCCAGAGACACGTCTGGATTCCACTTTCGCCGGAGAACCCACTTGGCCCCGATGGCCTTGCGGCCCGAGGGGAGGTCAACGAGCTCATAGACATGATGTTACCGAATGGCGACTAGCTTTTCGGCGCATGCAGCTTCCGAGTGAGCGGCCTCGGGAGACGCCCGAGCCTTGCGTAGGGTGGTTGGGTCCTCTGGTCGCTCAGTGGGACGGACAGTGAGGACGTGCACGTCCCGTGCCCCTGGTGGCATCCGTGTGAGTGTGGCCGCAACGGCATACCGGTGTTCTTGATGGAGCAGGGCATAGCCCAGAGCTGACCCTGGATATAGATCAACGATGACTGACAATGTGGCCAAGCCGAGAGCCTTGGTGCCGAAGTCCCCACTCACGACCATGGGATTGGATCTGACATGAGGTGAGGATCTGTGTGGAATGACAAGGGGTTGTGGGGTGAAAGGACTTGCGAAGATAGCTTGAGTGCCAACTTTCGGCCAAGGTTTGAGGCTCCCGCTCGGACCACATGTGTAGCGCGCCGATACGTACGGGGCAGTCAGCCCCTCGGGGCTGACAAAGACGGACGGGGCAATCGGCCCTGAGGGGCTGGCGAACAAGGGTGAGACAGCCGGGCCTAAAGGGCTATTGGACACGGACGGGGCAGCCGGTCTTGAGGGGCTGTCGGACACAGATGGGGCAGCCAGCCCTGATGGACAGGCTGACACAGACGAGGCAGTCGGCTCTGAAGGGCTGGTAGATACAGACGAGGTAGCTGGCCCTAAAGGGCTGACGGACACGGACGAGGCAACCGGCCTTGAGGGGCTGGCGGACAAGGACGGGGCAGTCGGCCATGAGGGGCTAGTGGACACAAACAGGGCAGCCGGCCCTGAGAGGTTGGCGAAAACGGATGGGGTAGCCGGCCCTGGGGGGTTGGCCGACACGAACAGGGCAGCCGGCCCTGAGGGGCTGGCGGGCACGGACGTGGCAGCCGGCTCTGAGGGGCTGTCAGAAACCGATGGGGCAGCCGGCGAAGGCAAGCCGACGGGCGCAGACGATGGAACGCCCGGACGCAGTTAGACAGAGGACGGACCCACCACTCCCCCACGCGACGGGAGGAACATCAACATGCCAGAGAAAACAAGGTCGTGGGGAAACAGTTCCCCAAAGAAGAGGGCATCGCAAGACTCGACGATGCAGCGTCGGGTGGGTTCCCAAAAACGCCATGCCTTCAACTGACGCAAGACGCCCAGGAAGGTGCACGGGCGACCGCGAGGCTCAAGCTTGCCACCCTGGTGCGGGGTAGGCACCCACACGATGGCTACGCAGCCCTAGACACAGGCCGGATGTAGGTCGGCGTGTTCTCCACACCAGTGCAGGTATGGGATGGACTAACAAGGAATGGGTCCGTGGGGAATCCGGTTCCAGATCCACATCATGTAGGTAATGGCCTCAAAGTAGAAGCCGTCAAAGATGTCGGATTTGACTCGCATAGTGCGGACGGCGTCGGCCATAGTGCGGTTCCATCGCTCAAAGACGCCATTATGGGCTCGCGCGTACGGCACCGACGTCTCATGATGGACACCACGGGAGGCGAGGAAGAGTGTTGTCTCCCCCAGAAACTCACCTCCACGATCAAAACAGAAGCAACGGAGAGGGTGACCACACTCGCGTTCAACGCGGACAAGCCAGTCCCAAATGGTGGGAGTGAGCGATAGCGAGTGTAGCTGTCCGTAAGGGTCAGGACGTAACGACCATGCTCGTCGACTGACTCTGTCGGGAGGGGACCCATGACATCAGAGTGAACCAGGTCGAGCGGGGCGGACGCACGCGAGGCAGAGAGGGGGTAGGTGGAACGTTGCATCTTGCCTTGAGCGCAATCAATTTACTCTGTGGGACACAGTAAAGGAAAGGAGGCTGAGTCAAGACCCGTGGCCGGCTGTGTACGAAGCATGCGATCAAAAGAGGCATAGTGGACGTGATAGAGGCGGCAATGCAGGAGACGAGTGTACTGTGGAGACAGGGTGCTGGTGACAAACACGTGGCCAGTATCTGCAGACAAGAGGAGATAGAGGTAGGAGTGGACAGGCGCGGTACGTGCCACAGGTTGCCACGGGCAGTGGCATGCAAAACGACACCACCTGATGGACGCAACGACATAGTGCCCACACCATGTGAACCCGGAACGTCCATGCTCAAGCGATCAAGGGCGGTGACAGATAAGAGGCTGAGCTCAAGGCCAGGGACAAAGAAAACATTAGTCATGAAGACAACAGTAGCTAGACCGTAGCAACGAACGACACCGACACAATGAACGGGCAGTTATCGACCAGAGCCTGTCCAAACCCCGATGACATCGGTGATGGGACCAAGAACACTGAGGACCTCGCCTAAGGCCATCATGTGATGTGTTGCCCAGGAGTCGATGATCCAGGTCTCTGACGGATCCTGGACCGGTGTGGCCAGGTCGCTGACAGTCACGTGGCAATGGGCGAGCGACGTTGACGAAGTGGACAGAGGTGCAAACCGGGAGTGCCGGTCATCTAGCCAGGCAACATCATCACAAAGAGGAGCGGGAGGACAGGGCACGTCAAAGGACAGGACGGACGGAGATACAGGACATGATCGGAGCACCGACTCTGTCATGCAAGGTGGGGAGGAAGTAGTCACTGCGCAACTCGCACTTCCGTGGGGAGGAGGGCGAGGAAGGCCGAGCTGGAGGGCAATGAACTGCTCCAGCTGGCGCTCGCGGGCGGAGGGTCCAACGGAGTACATTAACTACGGTGTGACGGCGCCGGAGTCCAGGAAGGGAAAGGAAGGCACCGGGGATGGAACAGCGAGTGCGGACAACTGTGGAGGAAGCTGCGGCGGGGCCGTCACGGGCGCCGCAGATGCGGCAGGAGCGGTGACGGTCACGGCACTGGTGGCAAGGCGGCGCTCACGCTGGCAACGCATGGTGGCGATGACACAAGCCTCGTCAGTCGGGAGTGGACACGCGTACCACCCATGTCCTGACTGGCCACAGTTGTGGCAGACGACGCTTGCACTGCCTGATCCCCTAGTCTGCTACTGAATCCCTTTGCCCTTCTTGCCCTTCTTCTTCTTCTTGCCATACGAGGGGGCGCCAAAAGATGCTGTTACTACTGGAGTAGCAATAGCCACTGTGGCGAAAGCAAGAGAGGCGAGGGACTCCATGCGATGGATGTGCGACTCTTGACAAGCTCTTTCGATGCGCAAGAAGAGCTCGTATGCCCAGGGCATGAGGGCACCCTAGGCAGCCATCGCTGCAAGAACTTCCTGGGAGTAGTGAACGAAGACGTCGGAGAAGGAGTCGGTGGCGCCACGCTTGATGGTTAGAAGCGTAGAGAAAGGGGGTGGCACGGCGTCTCCGAGGCAGCGTAGGAGGTCCTCTGCGCGCTGCTAATAGGAGGTGATCATTTTGGTCTCCCCAATGCGGAGGGAGTTGAACTCTCGGACCAAACGCCTGGTCTCAGCATCACTGGATAGGCGATGAGGGCGCGTGAGTACGTGCCAGGCTGCTGCTAGGTCAGGGAGGGCACCAGTGGTGAGCTCGCCGAGGAAGGGCTCAAGGGCGAGGCGTGTGGCTGGATGGGCGACAGGGACAAGAGCACGCACGGCGCAACCGGTGTCATAGACCTGGTCGGTCTGGATGGAGTCGAAAGGCAGGACATAGTAAGGCCTCAAGCCCTCGCCTTGTTCCCGGATCCGGAAGCTGAGTTCCCAGCTCCGGAACTGATCGCCAGCCTGAAGCAGCGACGGTGGGGTTTCGAAGTCCTTTGGCCTGCGGCCAGCACCCAGAGTGGGGCCTAGGACTGCCTTCACCGTCTGTTGTTGGCGTAGGGTGTGTTGCTGCACCAAGTATTGTGTGGCAAAGGAAACCGCAGGGCTCGCGTACCCTGGTGGAGCGAACGGTGCTTGCTGACGTTGGTGCGGCTCCTACGGCGGTGGCTGCTGCTGTTGTGGTGGCGGCTACTAATGTTGATCCTGCTACGGCTGCTAATGTTGCTGTTGCGGTGGCGGCTACTGATGCTGCTATTGCGACTACTGTAGTGGCGGCGTTGGCGGGAGCTGTAGTGCCACTAGTTTTTGTGTCAACGTTGTGAGTTGCTGGCACAAAGCAGCGAGCGAATCTGTCGAGTCATAATGACCGATGGTAGAGCCTACAGGGTGTTGGCGATGCTGCTGTTGTTACAAGTGCTTCTGCTATTGCTGTTATTGTTGCTGCTGCTACTCCTGGTGTTGTTGTTGCTACTGCTACTGCTGGTGCTGCTGCTCCTGCTGTTGTTGTGGCTGTTGCTGCAGCTATTGCTCCTGCTACTACTGTTGCTACTCTTGCTGCTACTCTTGCAGTTGCTGCAGCTACTACAGGAAACGAGGACTAGGGGCCCTCCCAATAGAGGAGGACCCCTCTCCACTGGGGCTAGTAGCCATGGTCGTTGGCCCCCCTTGTTCCACCCTCGGGTTTTTTTTCTCCTTATACTGCTGACGTCAACACTGACATCAATAGTGATGTCAGCTTGAGATGGTTGACTTTAGCAGATGTTGCTACGTTCTATGCATAGTTGTTTTTTTGTTGATGACGTCAGTAGTGACGTCAGTAATGACGTTAGCTCAGAAGTTCTTGATGCGAGCAGTGGCTGTTGGTGAAGCTACTGCTGTTTCAGCCAGAGGATGTCAGCTGGTGTTGCTACAGCTACTGCTGCTGTTGCTGTTGCTGTTCTTGCTGATGGTGTTGCTGCTAGTTTGCTGCTCCAGCTGCTGCTGTTGCTGTTGCTGCTGCTGCTGCTGCGACTGCTGCTGCTGCTGCGATTGCTGCTGTAGTAGCCGGTACTGCTGTTGCTCGGCTGCTGTGGCTGCTGCAGCGGCTGTGATAGCAGCAGCAGCTGTTGCAAAGGCACCTATGGGGTGGGGGGATTTTCTTTCAGTCCTCAAAACCCGGGCGCCGTCCGTTTTGCCTGAAAATTGGACCATACCATGATACCAACGTTGCGAACGCAGACAAAAACAGCTAAAACAATAACAGCAAAGAGCTATGGCTGCCCGAACCCAGACAGTGCCTACAATGGTCCATGATCCCAAACAGTGCCACACAACATGAAACATGGACCCTAGGCAGAGCATGACGCTGCATACGCAACAGTACAGTCAGATCCAGCGCTGGACGCATGCAGACAGCCTCTGCGGTGGCAGTGACCGCCGGCGGCTCGACCACCGAGGAGGCATGCCGATGGAGCTGAGCACGTTGACGCAGGGAAGAGGCTCCGGCGAACTGCGTGTAGGCCTCAGCGTGCGTCGGCTCCACCGGACGACACTCCAGCAGCGTCAAGACTCGTCGTCAGTCATCTGCACGCCGATGTACACAAGCCGTGAGGACACAACGAAGCACAATGAGAGATGCGGAAAAAACCAAGAGCCAGTCCAAAGGGACCACTAGGGCGGGAGACGGAACAGAGGGAGCAGCCAGGGGCGGGTTAGAGAGGCTAGCAAAAACCAACAGCCAAGCCAGTGGGAGCAATGCGAGGAAGTTTCATAGCAACTTCTCGGGTACATTCCATGAGTCTACATGCCTGGGAGATTAATTACACTTGCAACAACTTCACCACATTGACTAGGTAGAAAGACTTGGCTAAATCATCGTCGATCGTCAATGGCACTAGTTGTTATTCTGTTTTTTCAAGAGCACTTCATCCGTTGGAGCACCAATTCCAGCAGTCAATACCTGCTGTCATTGTGCGAGGTGGTTGCCGAGTCGCAACAGTTTTCCTCATTGTATGTCCTCATATGAAGAATTTGTGATTTGAAGTCTAAACCGGTGAGTTTGGGTAGGAAACAAGGTTGAGTCTAGTTGGAGTCGTTCGAACATGTTTCCTGTGTTGATTATGCAGTCCACCGCGAAGTGGGTGTGTTCTAGCTGCTCGCTTTCTCATTTACCTTGCCCCTGAACGTGGTTTACCATGCAACACTATTTCGGATGCAACGGAGACAGACACAAAATTCGGACCAAGGAAAATGCAAATTGGCATGAGACAGAGATGTGCTCACCCTCTGAACCCGAAAAGTGGGATCTTGGATCGAAATAGAGAACATTTTCGAGGTTGAAAAATCTCACCTCAATCTCGAATAGTTCTGATTTCAAGTTTGGCTCACTGACAGACGCATGCACAGAAATAAACACACAATCAGGTCAAAACTTGGATACATACACCAGCACCTACCCCAACACCTTCTTGGTTACATGGGACAGAAAGTGTCCTTGAGGAGATAGACAAGAGAGGAGAATGCAAGGCTAAGAAGATGAGGGTGTGCATGGCAGTTGGGTCTTTGCCTCTGGTGCTAATGCTACAATGGAGAAAAAGGACCTAAAGCTCAACAGGGAAAGGGTTGAATGTGTTGCAGGCTGTCTGATGTGGCAGTGGCTGGATGCCAACCTCAAGAGCAGCGGGACTCCGGCACAGCACATGTCATTGCAGGACCACCAAAAGCGGGTCTGAGACTCAACCAAATAATAAGCATGT
>SZWC01000893.1:225906-256012 GCA_023375785.1 Penium margaritaceum | reverse complement strand
CCCCCCCCCACCGGAACAATCGTGGGTATGCACGCCCACTCCGGAGCATGGGGCTGTGAAAGGATTGGGAATTCAATCCAAGCAAATGCACAGTCCATTAAGGTTTGCCTCAGGCTACTAGAAACATTTTACAGCTCGCCGATATGTTTTCGATTGCCCCTGATTCCGCACCCCCCACTGGAACAATCGCGGGTGTGCACACCTGCTCTAGAGCATTGGGCTGTGAAATGATTGGGAATTTATTCCTAGCAAATGCACAGCGTATTAAGGTTTACCTGAGACTACTAGAAACATTTTACGGCTCGCCGATCCGTTTTTTATTGCCCCTAATTCCCCCCCCCCACCGGAACAATCGTGGGTGCGCACACCTCCTCAGCAGCACGGGGCTGTGAAACAATTGGTAACTTACTCCAAGCAAATGCACAGTGCATTAGGGTTTGCCTAAGGCTACTAGAAACATTTTACGACTCACCAATCCATTTCTGATTGCCCCTAATCCCCCCCCCCACCGGAACAATCGTGGGTGCGCACACCCGCTCCGCAGCATAGGACTGTGAAACGATTGGGAATTTATTCCAAGCAAATGCACGGTGTATTAGGGTTTGCCTAAGGCTACTAGAAAAATTTTACGGCTCACCGATCCGTTTCTGATTGCCCCTGATTCCGCCCACCCCACCGGAACAATCGCCGGTGCGCACACCCGCTTCGGAGCATGAGGCTATAAAACGGTTGGAAATATAATCCAAACACCTTAAGGCAAACACATTAAGGCAAACCTGGCCTCAAAAATTCGGCGTTTAATTCAACTTAAATACCGTATTTTTCGCACACCGAATTTTTCGGTTTGGAAAATAGCAAATTTTACGCTAAAATTTTTAACCTCACCCTGGTTGACCTTCCAACTCCTCCAGAACTAGATGTGGATTTTACAAAAAATGATGAGGGCCCGAGATCGACCCTGCCGAGCGAATTTTCACTAAGCAACATCGAGCAGGGTCTTCACCCCCTTTGTCGAGGATCGCGCTCGTCGCCTGGGGGTTGCCCGCTGCGCGCAGTCTGTCCTGTGCGGTTGGCAGTTCAACCCAGCGCACCGGACAGACCACTACCTAGGTCTTGCGGCAAACTGGACATGCCACTGCGAACTGCACCCGTTGCGCACGCCGCCGCCAGTCCCCAATGTAGCCTCCGCCGCCAAGATTTTTGCTACTCTGGGCTTTCGCTTTCGTCACCATCAGTTAGCCTGCACACCATCAGGCAAGCACGGTCAGCAACATGGGCAGAACTCCCTCCATATGGAGGGCATACTTCACAGCCACAGAGAAGAAGGGCGAGTACATGTGTAACTGGTGCAACAAAGTCGTCCCCGACAACGCCCCCCGCTTTGAAGAACACATCATGGGGGACGTGTACCGCCAATACAAGAAGGCGGTGAACAAGGTGGACATCCAGGCATGCACGCACCCAAATGCAGACCAATTGCGGCAGCAGGAGCTTCTCAGGATTCGGAGGGAATCTGAACCCTGCATCCACGGAGGGGGGGGGACATCAAGCAGCTCTATCGACGGACACGCTGAGAGGAGGCCGCAAGGCCGGCCGCAAGGGTCGAGGAGCAGCCCCTCCATCTTGACGAAGTGTCGCCACACCACCATGGATGAGACGACGGTGAAGCAGGGGCTGCAGGACTTCAACGACAAGTTCACGGCCATGACGATGGCCGAGCACTTGCCGTTCACGCATGCAAAGAGCAAGGAGGGCTTGGAGTTTATGAGGGCGCTGTCAGATTGGCATGGCCCCCGGTGGAAGGTGCCCTCAGCCTACAAGGCAAGAGGGCCCCNAGCCCCTCCATCTTGACGAAGTGTCGCCACACCACCATGGATGAGACGACGGTGAAGCAGGGGCTGCAGGACTTCAACGACAAGTTCACGGCCATGACGATGGCCGAGCACTTGCCGTTCACGCATGCAAAGAGCAAGGAGGGCTTGGAGTTTATGAGGGCGCTGTCAGATTGGCATGGCCCCCGGTGGAAGGTGCCCTCAGCCTACAAGGCAAGAGGGCCCCTCCTCAACAAGTACATCACCGACACCGAGAAGCTCATCGCACACCTGGACAACGAGTGGAACACCACCATGGTGACATTGCAAAGCGACAGATGGACCGACCGCCGGGTTCGGGCCATCACCATGGCCATGGCTGGTTCAATTGCCACTGGATGGGTGCACATCCTTGCAGATGCAGACGAAGTTGAGCGGAAAACAGGGGAGTACATAGCCAATTTTCTGAGGGAAAGCTTCAAGGCCGTTGGTCCAAGCTGTGTCTTGCAGGTTGTCATGGACAACGCTACAAACTGCAATCGTGCTGTTGACATCTTGCGGCCAGAGTTTCCATGGATCATTTTCAGCTGCTGCGTTGCACACTGCTTGGATTTATGCATTGAGGATGTCATGGGCAAGATGCCGGAGTGTGCTCTCACTCTGCGTTAGGTCAGTCAGGTTGTGTTGTTTGTGAAGCGGCATGGGACAGTTGTTGGGCTGTTCAGGACTGTGTTCAGCAAGCTGGATCTGCTCGAACCCGGTCCAACCAGGTTTGGGACACAGTACATCATGCTGGACAGGTTTCTGATCTGTGAGGACCCGCTGCGTGTCATGGTGGCAAGCACAGAGTGGGGCCGGACGCCGGTGTGTTTAGAACTGAGGGGGAAGTGGGTGCAGTCTGTTGTGTTGAACGCCAGTTTCTGGAACCGATGCGCTGCTATGAAGGCTGTCTCTAAGCTCTTGTACGACATGATTCGCCGCGTGGACACAACCAGGGAACACATGCCCTGGTTGTACCACGACATGATTGAATGCACGGAGCAACTGTGCAATGCTGCAGAGGAGGCTGCTTCTGTTCTTTGTGTGGATCATGAGGTGCGTCCTGAACGGGCTCAGGGTGGGGCTGGGACTGCAGGACCAGGTGCGGGAGCAACGGCGGCTGCTTCGACAGTTCATGGTGCTACGGCTGGTGCTGGGGCTGGTGCTAAACGTGGTGCTCCGGCAGGTGCTGCGGCGGGTGCTGCGGCTGGTGCTGCAGTTCATGCACCTTTCAGGGCAGCAGAGGACTTTGTGGATGCAGTGTGCCTCGCGTTGCAGAAGCGGTGGGATGGGCAGCCGCCAGAAAGGCCAGCGATACACAGCCCTCTTCACTCCGTGGGGAGGCTGCTGAACCCAGCCTTGTGGGACGAACCCGTGAACGAGAGTGAGATGAGCGCGGACTGGAGGAAAGTTTTTCACCAGGTTGAGCCCAACCCAGGCAAGAGGTTGACACTGCAGCGGCAGTACAAGGTTGCCAGGCAGCAGTTTAGGATGAGGACAGGCTCATTTGGAAGTGATATTGCCATCATGTGTGTGGAGCGGCTTGTGAAGGCAAGGGAGATGGAGGTGGCTGAATGGTGGTCTCTTTACGGTGATGACGCAACGGCGCTGCAGGATTGGGCTGTCCGCATCTTGCAGCAGTGTGTTGCGGTGTCAGATTGTGAGCGAGGGTGGAGCCAGTTGGGGCTGCTGCAGCCGAAAGGACGTGGCAGTTTGGGTTTGGAGAAGCTGACACAGATGGGCAAGAGTGTTGTGAACAGGGTTACCGCCAAGAGGTACGAGCGGCTGCTGCAAGAGCGCAAGGCGGCTAACCATCGCGCTGAGCAGCTACTCTCGATGGCTGTCATTACAGATGCAACTGTGGCGAGAGCAACAAACCTGGCTAGAGATGCAGCCACAAGCAGTGGTGTGTCAAGTGCTGCTTCTGCTTCAAATGCTGCAGGCGCAGGCAGAAGCGTCGCTGCAACACCACTTTCATCCACAGCAGCAGCCGGGACACCAACACCCGCCGGCTCTCAAGCACCTCCGCGGCGCCGTCTTGCGCTCATTCATGATGAGGAGGATGAGGATGAGGGGGGGGCGGGGAAGAGGATGAGCAAGTGTCCTCTGATGAGGAGAAGGAGGGGCAAGAGCGGGAGCCAGAGGAGGAGGAGGACCCACCATCGGATGTGGCAAAGTTTGATTGGAAGAAGTGGAGCTGTCTTCCAATAGAGCCTTCCTTGGAGAAGGATTTCCGTTTGGATCTGGACTGCATTGGGTTTGCAGTCCATGCGGATGTGTGACACCCTTTATTTATGGAAGACTTTCTTCCTTTCCAATGTCCTTTCAACTGTCCCTGTTCTCAAGTTCAGTTATGTTTGGTAGAACCCTGTTCTATCCATGGTCATATGCTGGTACAATGAAGGGAACGCTTGAATTTGGGCAGGCTGACCTAGGTCCAATGACATATGGTGGAAAGTGTGGGAATAAAACGACTGAAATTTTCGAATTTAAGTTAAAGATTTTAATTTAAATTTCCCAACTCTGGCTCAAAAATTCGGCGTTTGATTCATTCATACGCTCAATATTTCGCTAATTTATTTATTAACGTAAAATTCGCTGAGCGAATTTGTACAGGCCTGAGGCAAACACATCAACGCAAACACCTTAAGGCAAACACCTTGAGGCAAACACCTTAAGGCAAACACTTTAAGGCAAACGCTTCAAGGCGCACATGCCTTCCACGCTTTGGACGCCTTCAAAACAACGAAGGCGCACCTTGGAGAGTTCAGGACTTGACACTTCAGAGAACATCCGGGAAAAAAGGAGGTGCCGCAAGGGACTTCACACTGACAATCATCGCGAAGTCCCCAGCGGCATCAGTTTGACAATCTTTGGCTGTACCTGCCTGCAATGCAATGCAAGACGACGGGCGTGTGCTCTTCTTGGTGAAGGGAGCGAGAAACAAGGTGGGCTTGAAAGTGCTGCAAAAAAGCGTTTTTTTTCTCAACATCATTCTTTCATTCATTCATTCATTCATTCGTTTGTTCATTCAGCAATTCTTCAGCAGTACCAACTTGCATGAAAGTTGTTCGTACCGACATGCATGAAAGTTGTTCGTACCAACATGCATGAAAGTTGTTCGTACCGACATGCATGAAGGTTGTTCTTACCGACATGCATGAAAGTTGTTCGTACTGACATGCACGAAAGTTGCTCGTACCAACATGCATGAAAGTTGTTCGTACCAACATGCATGAAAGTTGTTCATACCAACATGCATGAAAGTTGTTCATACCAACATGCATGAAAGTTGTTCGTACCGACATGCATGAAAGTTGTTCGTACCGACATGCACGAAAGTTGTTCGTACCGACATGCGCGAAAGTTGTTTGTACCGACATGCATGAAAGTTGTTTGTACCAACATGCATGAAAGTCGTTCGCATCAACATGCACAAAAGTTGTTCGTACCGACATGCACGAAAGTTGTTCGTACCAACATGCACGAAAGTTGTTTGTACCGACATGCAAGAAAGTTGTTCGCACCAACATGCATAACAGTTGTTCGTACCAACATGCATGGAAGTTATTTGTATCAATTTGCAAGAAAGTTATCTTGCACCCACCTGCATGGAAGACGACGGGTGTGCTCTTGTCAGTGAGTGGAGCGAGAAACACAGTTGGTTCGAGGTCGCGCACGCCCACCAGCTGCTGAATCGCGGTGGTGAAATTGGCGCCTAAAGGGATACGAATCACGCCCCGTAGCCGAATAAGGTTCTGCACGGGAGGAGGAGGAGGAGGGGATATCGGAGATAATGAAGAATTTTTTAAAACAGATTATAGAGTACTCCACAAACGCTCTCAACCCAAGTCAAACTCTACACAAAGAGAGGGAGGGGAGACCAGGAAGGAGCTTGGATGGAAAGGAGGGTGGGTGTGACAGATACAAGGCCCGTCTTACGGCCAAGCGGTTTGTTCACTTCCTTGGAGTCGACTATGACCAGATCTTTGCTCCGGTCGGCCGGTTCTCCACTAGCCGGGTGCTGTTCGGTCTGCTTGCCCAACACGGGTGGGAGCTGTATCAGATGAACGTGAGTAACGTCTATCTCCATGGCTCACTGGAAGGCGAGGAACTCTACATGGTGCAGCCCCCAGGCTTCGACGACGGCATTGGCGGGGTCTGGCGACTGCGGAAGGCTCTCTATGGCCTGAAGCAGTCGCCTCGCTACTGGAACTAGGAAATCAGTCGCACGCCTCTCAACGGTGGTCTGCTTCGCAACACTGCAGACCCTGCACTGTTCATGTACATTCACACACGCGCCCACCAAATGCTAAATGGTGTTGCCCAAGTTGGCCCAAACAGGGCTGCCGATCACGCCACGCAGCCATATCAGATTCCATCCTGCCCAGGGAAAAAAAAAAAAGGGGGGAGACCGGGAAGAGACTGGGATGAAAAGGGTGTGGACATTTGCACACCCCCATCAACTGTTGAATTGTGGTGGCGAAGTTTGCCCCTTGGGGCATTTGGGGCATACGGATTACGCCCCCTAGCGGTATCAGGTTCTGCACAGGAGGAGGGGAGACCGGGAAGGACTAGAATCTCTTCAACATGTTGCAAAGTGTTGCAGATATCTTTGTGGAGCAGCCATGACAGGTTCAGCACAGGGGAGAGAAAGGAGAGGCATGCACAAGCGGCAAGAAAGAAAAGAGTGTGTGTGTTCGTGCACGCCCATCGACGGTTGAGTGGCCGCCATGAGGTTGGCCCACAGAGGGAGGGAAGCGGATAACAACCCCGCAGCAGTGTCCAGTCGTTGTTCTGCACAAGAAAAGGGGAGACCCAAGCTCAAGCCATCGGGATAGGCGAAGCCTATCCCAATGGCATGAGTGTGTGGCTCAGACACAGGAGGCCAGGCTTCAAATCCCAGATGTGGAGACTTTGTCTAGGCCGCTCTTGGGCCAGGCTGGCCAGGTCTTGAGGTCCCAATTGGGCAACTACCCTGGGGACCTGCGGTGCAAATAAAAAAAAAAGAGAAAAAAAAGGAAAGAAAAGGGGAGACAGGAAGATGGACAGGAATGTAAAAAAAGTCTGCGCAACTTGCGCACGCCCACCAACGGTCGAACGACCGACGTGAAGTTGGCCTGGTTGAATTTGGTTAAGTTGCTTTGCAAAGCGTCTCAACCAATTCAACGCACGCCCACCAACGGTCGAACGGCCGATGTGAAGTTGGCCTGATTGAATTTGGTTAAGTCACTTTGCAAAGCGTCTCAACAAATTCAATGCACGCCCACCAACGGTCGAACGGCCGGTGTGAAGTTGGCCTGCGGAGGGATACGGATGACGACCCGCAGCCGTATGAGGCGGTGGGTATTTCCATGAGCCGTATGAGGCGGTGGGTATTTCCATGAGCCGTATGAGGCGGTGGGTATTTCCATGAGCCGTATGAGGAGGTGGGTATTCCCATGAGCCGTATGAGGCGGTGGGTATTTCCATGAGCCGTATGAGGCGGTGGGTATTTCCATGAGCCATATGAGGCGGTGGGTATTTCCATGAGCCGTATCAGGCGGTGGTTATTTCCATGAGCCGTATGAGGCGGTGCGTGCTTCCATGAGCCGTATGAGGCGGTGGGTATTTCCATGAGCCATATGAGGCGGTGGGTATTTCCATGAGCCGTATCAGGCGGTGGTTATTTCCATGAGCCGTATGAGTCGGTGGGTGCTTCCATGAGCCGTATGAGGCGGTGGATATTTCCATGAGCCGTATGAGGCGGTGGGTATTTCCATGAGCCGTATGAGGCGGTGGGAATTTCCATGAGCCGTATCAGGCGGTGGGTATTTCCATGAGCCGTATGAGGCGGTGGGTATTTCCATGAGCCGTATGAGGTGGTGGGTACTTCCATGAGCCGTATGAGGCGGTGGGTATTTCCATGAGCCGTATGAGGCGGTGGGTATTTCTATGAGCCGTATGAGGCGGTGGGTATTTCCATGAGCCGTATCAGGCGGTGGGTATTTCCATGAGCCGTGTGAGGCAGTGGGTATTTCCATGAGCCTTATGAGGCGGTGGGTATTTCCATGAGCCGTATCAGGCGGTGGGTATTTCCATGAGCCGTATGATGCGGTGGGTATTTCCATGAGCTGTATGAGGCGGTGAGTATCTCCGTGAGCCGTAATGCCCTGATGAGAAAGGAAGACGAATGGGATGCGGGAGAGAGGAAGAAGAATGGGATGCAGGAGAAAGGGAATACAGCGGGATGCAGGAGAAAGGGAACATGATGAGATGCAGGAGAAAGAAGTGCACACACACACACACACACACACACACACACACAAACACACACACACACACACACACNACGTAACTATGACACCGGAGCTATGACACTGGATATCTGTGCCCTAAGCAGGGATTCTTGCTCTGGGAAAACAAACGGCAAAGCGTTTTCGAGTCATACAACCCGGGAATCGCGTCATCAGCAAAAGCTGTTGTTGTGCATGAGACAGGAGGTTACATACTTGTAAACGCTTTGCACGGCGTTTTTTCAAAACATGACCCCGGGTTTTCACGACATCAGGTCTCTTGCCTGAGTCGAGCACAAAGGGAGGAAGGGGCTGAGGGGGAGGGCACGGGAAGCTCCACGACCATGAGGAGGTGTGGGGGGGAGGGGGAGGGTGAGGAGGGAGGCGGGTCTGCTTGCGCACACTCACAGTCTCGAGAAACCCAGTCAGAAGCGCAATCCTTCCCTCGCCCTCGTCCGACTCCTCGCTGACGACGATGACCTGCAACCAGCCGTAATATTTGACGATGTCGACCATGGCGCGCAGCTCCACCACCTCGCTGTAGACGGTCCTCAAAACATATTCGTACTCCGACGAGCTCGAGATCGCGGGGTTGGACGCCCCGAACGACACCGCGGGGACCTGAACCGCGGCCAGGAGCGCAGCAACGGCCTGGACATGGGAGGAGAGGCGCGGGCCGACGATGGCGGCCACACCCTGGGAGAGGAGGTGGTAGACGGCCGCGAGAGAGTGCACGGGGTCATCGGAGGAGGTGTTGGCGACGAGGAGGGAGAGGGTGTGGCCGGGGAGGAAGTCGCCCAGGGACGATGACGCGGCGATTGCCAGCTGGACGGCGCGGAGGATCTGCGAGCTGATGGGGGAGGAGGGGCCGGGGATGATGCACCCCACTTTGATGACGGTTGAGGGAGGGTTCGAGGGATCGTCAGAGGAAGTAGAGAGCCTGTTCAAGTTTGGTGGACAGTTTCTTGTCGACAGGTCGTCGCAGCTAGAGGGCGGAAGGGTGCGAGGATCGGCAGAGTCAAGGGAAGAAGTAGTTTTTATGTCTGAGGAGGATGGGGCGACGAGCTGCTTGGCTGTGACGACGGAGGAAAGGGGAGCTGAAAGATGGGAGAAGACCGTGAGCAAGACGAGCAGCGCAACTCTGTTCGCAGCCATAAGTTGCGGTTCAGATTGTGTTTTTGCCCACAAGACGCTCCTTCTATGTGGAGACCTCCTCGACAACGAGGGATGAGGAGGGAGGTGCGGCATTGTCCAAGCCATCGCGCACTAAGCAACACTATACAAGTAGCTGCCACCTGTCACCTGCCACCTGCCGCCTACCACCTCCCACCTGCCACCTGTCACCTGCCGCCTGCCACCTCCCACCTGCCACCTGCCGCCTGCCACCTGCCACCTGCCACCTGCCACCTGCCACCTGCCACCTGCCACCTGCCACCTGCCACCTGCCACCTGCCACCTGCCACCTGCCACCTGCCACCTGCCACCTGCGACCTGCCACGTGCCGCCTGCCACTCTAGAGTCACCGCTCCGCCATTGCCGGCGCAGACCTGTTGTGAACAACGAAGCGATTGCACCGGTGCAGAAGGCGGAGGAGAAGTCGGACTAGGTGCTGATGCAAAAGAATCTGCGGTAGCAATGCTCGGGAGATGGACGTGGTAACGGAGAGGGCGATGAAGAGGAGCGACACATTCGCCGGCTCCGAAGGAAGCTCATGCGGCTGATAGCTCTCCCTCGGGCTAGAAGGAAGGTCGGATGGATCGCACGACATGTGAACGACATGTCGTTTGGCGTGACCCAGGCTGTCTTGCGTTACGCTGACGCACAAGCTGCTAGCAGAGCAGGAATCCCAAAGAGTTGAACTGACTACTGGTCGTAACAGACTGAGAAGGTGGGGCTACCTCAGCAATGAAACAAGCCAGCACGTTCAACCCAGTCCCCCAAGGAAAGGGTTAAGGAGGGAAATAATAGAGATGGGGGTGCTTCCACCGTAAGGTAAACAAAATGAGAGAAAAATATAACATCGATGCTTTTGGATGAGAAGTCTTTGTAAAATTACTTTTCTTTTGGGGCTCTTGTAATAACCGAGTCTCTGTATATTGCCCTTCTTTTGCCATATTTTCGTGAATTACTCAGCCCCTAACCAAGCCTGTGCTACGGTCCTGGCCCCCTGCATGTGCAGCGGTGAGGGGAAAGATACATGATCGGATGTGTCCCAAGGTAATGAAGGAAGAGAGGCGACAAAGCTAGGAACAAGGTTCTCCTACTTGAAAATCATTCATTCATGCGAGGTGGAAAAATAAATTCTTCGGGAGGAGGTCATTTGGAGCTGTGGTTCTTTTCATTTACCAAAATTATGGGGGAAATAAGACATGTGTGATTCTCTCTACATATGAGGGGAATGTAGCAAGGATTCCCGAGGCAAGGAGGGAGGTTCTTTTAACCGAGAAGGAACTTACCGGAAATTTCACCACAATAAAAGCCATCCAAACGATCCTTCGTGGTATTGTATTGCCTGTTTGGATCTGTAAGAACAATGGCATGATGAGAGATGACGGGGTTGGTGTAACCTTTGTCAAGGGGAGGCAAAAGCATTTCTGCCCAATATGCTTGAACTTCTGCTCGGGGAAGGATGCCAATGAATTTGACTAGGTGAAAAAAAAGAGTAAAGGGCATGTTGTGTTTTGTATAGTAGGAAACCCAAGGGTGAGGCTGGGTTTGAAGGAAAGGAAGCATTACAAGGGCCATGGACTAAGCAGCAAGGCTCGAAAGCATGGGCAAGATGATATCAATTTAATTTCACGTGGATTATAGGATTTTATGACGTAAAATATAGCATAAGTTGTATCAGATGGAAGGGACAAAGACACGGCCACTCTAAGGATGAGACCACCTTTATAAAGTTCTTCGAGAAATGCAAAGCAAATTTCAAAGTACTCTATAATTCTGACTCTGGGTACACGTTATTCCTTTCCAATTCTGGAAATCTTGTTGACAATAAGTTAGCTCGATGGATCAAATATGCATTTAGCTCACTCTGGTTGGCACCTGCTAACCACTATCAATGATGTCTAGACATTGGTAACATTGTACAACGACTACTTTAAATTTGAATGAGGATTACGCACATATATCAGCTTCTCTCACATATAATGCTTGGGATTTTGAACAAGTGGAGTTGAAGATTCAAGGAATAAGAGGCCTTCACATTGTGCGAAAACATCTCAGATTTTGGCACAAGAATGAACACATCATATAAATAAATAAGTATTACATATGGATGAATCCAATTGAGAAATAAAGGCCAATTTAGTATGAGGAAGGGGTGGTATTTTTTCCCCATGGTTGTAGCCCATGGGAGGGGGTCACCTAAACACCAAAACAAGCTCCGGGGTTGAACACATCCTCCCAGATCACAAACTATATAGATCCAGATGCGTCCACCAAACCCGGAATATTTGGGATAGAGTTAGGTTTATATTTCCTTTTAACCATTTATGCATTACATAAATGGGAGGTCCAAGGTGTGACTTCAATTACCATCCTCCTTGAGCGAGTGTTGTTGTAAGTGTGGATAATGTTGGTAAAGAGCTCAAGAGTTGGAGTAGGAAATGCATAGCTGGTTCAGGTTCAAGGAAATGCATTTGTCAATCATAGCCACGTGGAGAAAATATGGCTATGAAGGCGTCTTATCACCGGAACTCCAGTTCATGGTGCTTTCCTCGCGGACTCCATCCTCCCCAACAACGACGAGCATCTTTAGGCCTAGGTTGTATTTTTGTTTGTAACTCTCCATTTTTTCTTAAAAGTGGACAAAATTGTCCAAGTATTGTGCTTCCTCCCATCTAAGAGCTTGCTTCACTCTTCTCTTGAAGTACAGTGAGCTTGACGCCGGAATCAAGGAACACGTCTTTTTGTTGAGCAAATGTTAAAGTGCCACCAACATAACTCTTATAAAGAAAGTCAATGATAAAAATTCAATAACACTTAATTAGAAGTTTTGAAAAAAAATCCAGAATTAAAGATCAATAAGATATCACGAGGATTCCTGTGGGACAGTTCACTTTCCTTGGTAGGAACTCGTGAGAGTCTGAGGTGTTGGATCGAAAATTTCATGGCTCTCCAAAAATGGACGGAAACTGTGTGTGCCAATCAGATGGTGTGGATCATCACTGTCATGGGATTTATGGACGATGAAAGGAACAAGCATACCCAGAAATTAAGTAGCAACAGACCAAAAGATATGTTGGTGAGGTAAGACCAGTATCGATTAATCCAAGACTCTCTCTAAGCAACCCAAACATCGACAATAACAGTCTTCTAGTGAATGGCACAACTTTGATGACTCTGAGGGCCATACATGGCGGACCTTTCAAGCTTGCCGAACCTCTTGCATTTACCATTGGCCTCCTGGGTGACACCTGCCATGGTGGGAGGAGAAACTGGCCAACAAGCTCGCATAAATGATGACATGTTTCAGAAACTGACAAGACTTAAGGAAACAAACAACCTTCTGGTCCAACATCTCCTTGTGCGAATGGACGAAATACATAATGTGCGTGTGCATGAAGTAGTTCTCAACAAGAGGAACAATTAACTCTCAAGCAAATCCCAACTCCGACCGGCACTTCTCGAGTTTCTTCACCTTTCAAACTAGAATGGACTGAGGTTCTAGATGCGAAGCATTTGATGGACAGAGGGTTCCAGACATATGATTCGGTCCAATTTGTCTTGTAAACATCAGGTTGTGAATATATGACTGTGTGAAAATCCAACACTAGTACTTGGGGCCATTCACAATCGAAGAGATGCGGACACCAATTGTTGCTAAGCTTTGCCTACTGGAAAGCATGGCTATCCATCTAGTGTTCCAGATTAGGCACCTCAAACTCTACCCAGGACCCAATCGAGAACTTCCTTGGCAGAGATGTGGATCCGCCAACACCCCTAAAAGACGAGGAGTGCACGGGGTATTTGGTTAAAGGCGTTTTGAAATGCCTCGGATGAGGAAAAGCAAAAAAATTTATCATAAAATGGCTATGATGTTGCAAACAACTGCTAGGAACTGTGTGACAGTCCATGAAGCATCGATTTTGAAATCGAAGACTGTTTCATCTAGTATTGACGTACGACTTGTAACGAGTCGTGGTGTAGCCATTATTATGGGGATTTTGTTTTATGTTTCTGATTTACACGACTATCTAAAATCCACAAATGGAAAAATTTTGGTCCTTACAGGTATTGCCCACTGTGCGACAATCTCTGGATTTTCTGTCATTTGGTCAAGGATCTTCCTACCAAGTGCCAGACCTCTGGTAATTTGTTCCAAAAGGTTATCACAGAGGTGACCATTTTCCAAACCATCGACAGAATAATTGCAAAAATATCCATATTTTGATACCCTGAAGGCAACTTCGTGATAACTCTCTGCTTATATGGAGAAGAACCTAAATTTTTTGGAACCGCTGAACTTCTTAGCGGAGTTCCTTGAAGTAACATCTCACAATGTGGGTTGCATGATTTGTTTTTTTTTGGGAGCATCGAAGAACCCAAACATGCTTTGTTTTTGTAATTGCTATTATGCATATGTACTTGAAAGTTCTGTTACTTGTATTCAAAGCACACTTACTGCTAGTGGGAAATTATCCATTTGTCCCAATTTCTCAAATAGTCATTATCTCTACAAATTCTTCCTATTCACCATGTATGTTCCGTTTAGTGTAGCTCTTGGCATCATACTATAGTGGTGCTTAATGGGAAACTGAAGACTTATCTCCCAAGGAACAACCTTGCACAAGTTTTTACTATCAACAATGGTGAAAGGAGCAAGCAAATCCTGCAACAAGCAGTGGTGAATTGGTGGAAATTTTGGTGATGGAGGATCACTAGCAAGTAATCTACAGCATTCTTCGTGCAATTCAAGCAGCATGGACAGGCCTCACGGTACATAGCACAGCCTTAAAAACTTCAACAAAAAATCTAATGACAAATCCCTCACGCTAGGCAAACCCCTCGCATGCAGTGCTTCCTATCAGGTTAACACCGGCATGATGGGACGATGCACCAGCTAACTAGCTTACATGCATGACAACATGTACCAAGAGTTCTTATGATTCCACAACATAAAAAACTATCTGCTCCAAAAACTCCCAAAGATGTTGAAGGAGATACAAAATGCATGCGAACGGGATTTAGTACTTGCGGAGAAAATGAATCAACTCTCAACTCTTTGAACCCTAAATCCGACTGGCAATTTTGAAGTTGCTGGATCCTCCAAACTAAAAAAGACAGCGGCTTGGATGTGGCTGATGATTTTGGATATAGACGTGGCCACTATTGGGGTCAACAATGACAAGAAGATAATTGACCTCGTGGCTTTGCTTTTTTGTGGCACAACATTGAGATGGTGGTCCAGTGTAAATGACTTATGTTGCCATCAAGATATCAGAAAATCCAAATCAATAGCTAATGTGACTGCTCACATGATTGATTTGAGGGGATCTACCTCTTGAGTATATCAATGAAACGCGGCAATGGTTTATGCCTCCATCAAAGAACTGGGATGCTTTCTCTCACATCATTTTTACGCGCTTTCAGGAACCAGACAAAAATCTCGGAAAGTGTACAAACTTCAATGCTTCATTTTTCAGTCCAACATAACGGAGTACACGTGATGCTTTTGCAATACTATTAGAGATAGTGACATCTGCCCTAACAAATTGTGTATCGACTGCAAAAATAACCTCAAGCGAGTGAAAGCAATATTTGGAACTGAGGATGACCATCCAAGCATGATCGTAGGAGCATAACGAATTGACAACGCCGACCTACAAACATCAGATGCATGAATCCAACAAATGGAAAGACTTCAGCCACAACTACCGTGAAAGCAAAAATTCATACTCAGGAGAGTCCTCGTCTTCAACAGAGATTGAAACCATGTATTAACGCGACCGATGGTTGTGCTGGACCTGCAAAATTCCGAGCTATACTTCTTTGAAGTGCTGGTAGCACACCAAAAAGGGGGATTTCACAATCATAAAGAGAAGGATTTGGGTAATGACAGAGTACAGATATAGACCGAAAGAAGCATGTTTGGTCAAAAAAATGTGCACCGGCTGGCTGCCCATATGAATGAATCTAAGCGTCACCCACGTTGTGTTTTAAGCAGGGATACAATGAGTACCAAATGGCAATACGGCAATGAGTACAACTGAGGAGTTGTAAAGGTTGTAAATTGTTATGAGAAGTATTGGATGGAGGAGCCTCTCATAGTTGTGTAGATGAAGATATGGTTAATAGCCTGGGATTTCAAACCAGATTTGGGGTGTTTGAAGGACAACTTTCAACAGACAATTGCATATTCTCTGACTTTGTAGACCATTCCAATTAGAAATCAGAGAACTGCATGATGTAATTTTGCAGAAGACTTGTCCAATAATAGATTACACAATCATTTGTTGTACAACATTTCTTGTCATGGTATAATCCGTAAGTGGAATAAAGGAGTGTCGCGGTGTATGTCAACATTAGCGGTCAAAAGTGACACGTGCCTCTGACCAAGAGATCCACTCGGTTACATTGAGTAGCACAAGAGGAAGTTGTAGCAGCCACCATCCTAAGCGCGATGCCTTTGTCATTGGATGTTCCCAAGCGATACCTATGAGGCGGAGCTTAGGCTTGGCTAGTGAGCATGCAGCAAGAGGACAAGAGCAATATCATTCTTGTAAGGAGGTATGTTTAAACGGGGTTATTTTGTACATTTTCAAAGGAGTTTTTAGTTCTACATCACTATGAAAGAAAGCTACATGAAGTTTCTGAGGTGCAGTAAATATAGGGGTTGGCGAGGTGTATTCGGTGGACGTTCATGGGAATGTATGAGATGATGGGTGGTAAATAGATGTAAGTGTACAATGATGTGGGTGCAATGTGCAAGTGGACGTAGGGGGAGTGGTGGTGTGTATGTGGTGAGTGTACACTCAAGTCTATGTGGTGATGGGCGAGGTTTGTACATGAATTTTCAACAATTTGGGTATGGTTAGTAATGTGCTTTCTGTAGATCGTAAAAATTGTGTATTACCATGTTTGTATATGTGTAGCTTCTCACAAGGTAGGGTGCAAATGAGTAATATTTTGTTACTATCTTTGCAATTTAAAAATTTCCAGGACATCATTGCCTGATTTTATGAGGAAAAGATGATAAAACTAAGTGTAAAAAGGTTTTTTTATAATGTTTTCTATTGTAAGTGTGTTATGTTAGAATCTTGAGACATGTTTGTTGTTTCTGAATGTGCATGTATTTTGATAGCATGTATCGTGTTAAGGAAGCGACCGAGGGGGTGAATTTTGCCTTCAAGTTTATTCGTGGTTTATAAAACTCATGCGAGCCCCTCCCTCCCCCCCCCCTTTTGAAATCTTCCATGGTGAATTTTTAAAAGAATTTATACTTTGCGGTTTCCTCAACAACGAGCTCACTATCTTCCTTGCACTCTCTCCCTACCAATATGGGAAGTATATGATGCAAGAGGGAGTGTTTGTGNACAGTGAGGGGTCCTCGAGACTTGCCCATAGTTCAAGCCTGATTGGTTGAAAAAGGCCAGGAATAAATTACATTAAAAAATGTTTTTAAATTGAACTGGGAGTACATTATACAAAAACTTATGATAGCTGGTTTCATCAAGCGGGGTAGCATTTGCGTTCTCATTGTACTACNGTTTGTATATGTGTAGCTTCTCACAAGGTAGGGTGCAAATGAGTAATATTTTGTTACTATCTTTGCAATTTAAAAATTTCCAGGACATCATTGCCTGATTTTATGAGGAAAAGATGATAAAACTAAGTGTAAAAAGGTTTTTTTATAATGTTTTCTATTGTAAGTGTGTTATGTTAGAATCTTGAGACATGTTTGTTGTTTCTGAATGTGCATGTATTTTGATAGCATGTATCGTGTTAAGGAAGCGACCGAGGGGGTGAATTTTGCCTTCAAGTTTATTCGTGGTTTATAAAACTCATGCGAGCCCCTCCCTCCCCCCCCCCCTTTTGAAATCTTCCATGGTGAATTTTTAAAAGAATTTATACTTTGCGGTTTCCTCAACAACGAGCTCACTATCTTCCTTGCACTCTCTCCCTACCAATATGGGAAGTATATGATGCAAGAGGGAGTGTTTGTGATGATTCTGTGTACATACACACAGATGTTTTTGAACTAGTTGTTTCCGAGACATATCTCTTGCATATATACACTTCTAGTTTCTCACACACCCCCCATATATACTGTCTAATGCACACGCCTTGTAATTTTTTTGGTTTGGGAGGGAGAGGGATATCCAATGGCATCAATAGGTTGATACTGATCCTCCCCTCCTCAAGCCAAAATGTATGATACAACTGCACGTGCATGTTTATGTGATGGACATCGCAAAATGCCCTACTCCTGGCTACATTCACGAAAAACAATTATGAAAAATACAGGACTGGTCCATAATTCAGTTCTGGCTCCCTTGGGACCAGTCCATAATCCGGGCGGGTGCCATCGAAAATAGCCGGAAAGTGCACATCCGGCCTTTGCTGAATTTAACTGGTCCAGAAATAGAAGCCTGCATGCTGCTCATCGTGCATCGGTAGTGAGGCTTCGCTGCGGCAACCCTGCTCGTCCATTGATATGGGTGACGGAAGAGAACCGTTGATCCGGCTACTTAAGTTCCGAAATCTGAACTCGAGCAACGAGACAAGGTGACGAGCGAAATGGAGGAGTCGACCATGGCAGGGTTTAAATTTAGGAGGGTGATTCACAGTGAGGGGTCCTCGAGACTTGCCCATAGTTCAAGCCTGATTGGTTGAAAAAGGCCAGGAATAAATTACATTAAAAAATGTTTTTAAATTGAACTGGGAGTACATTATACAAAAATTTATGATAGCTGGTTTCATCAAGCGGGGTAGCATTTGCGTTCTCATTGTACTACCTCCCCAAAATTCAAAAGTGTATGAGTTGATTGTACGAGGGAGTGTATGTGACAAACACGCCTAAATATGCACTTTTGTACTACTAATTGTTGTTCCCTGGAAATATCGACCGGCTATGTACACTAGTGAATTTCCTCATACTCATCCCATGAACACTCTCTCATACGTATGCCTCATACACACTATGGTCTTTGGAGGGGGGTCCTATGGCTTCTATCGGTCGACACCCCCCCTCCCCCCTCCTTAGGCGAAGATGTATGAGGTGAAGGTATGTTGGTGTATATGTGATGGACACCACAAAACATACACAGATTCATAGTTTGAGGGTTGATCAAAGGAAATTCATTCACGTCCTCATCCCTCCCCTCCCTCACCTTTTTCAAATGTATGTGGGGGTTGTATGAGGGAGTGTATGAGATGTATTTGTATGATTTTTACACCAATGTATGAGCACATCTTTGTTCCGACAAGATTGGTTTTGGATGACGCACTCAAACTATAGTCTACTACATCAAATAACAGATAAAGAAAGAGCCCCAAAGCATGTTTGTATCATTTGAGGAGGGGAGGTTCTCGATATCAATGGAAACATCCCCGATTCCTAGTACTTCTATACAGTTTCTTCACTTTCAATGGTAAAAATATGCTGGTTTGTAAAAGAAAAGTTATAAAGGCTTTGCTAGATATAGACTACTCTTACATGTCGGCCATCACAAGCTTTGGAGAATATTTTATTTTCTAATTGTGACGATGGATGAATACAATTACGTGAATGAACTTGTTATTGTGAATTTTGGTGATGAAGTGATTGACAGACGGACACCCCCCCCCCTCCAGCCAAAGTCAATGTTGAAAATATCAGGCAGCATCTAGACTTTGGATCATGCTGGATTATTCTTTGCATCACTTGAGTGATGTTCAAGCTGTTGCAAAAGCGATAGCTTGACTGTTTGATCGACTGACAAACAAGTTGTCACATGAGTGGCAACTTGACTTTCGCTTTAACGACATTCAAGTTGTCTGTTTCCATTACGCTTTTACAATGTGACTTCCTTGTCCTTTTTCTCTAACACATCCATTCCTCCCATTTGAATGAGCATAAACTATGTTATTCCAGGATGAAGCTTATGAGTAAAATTTATTGGTTCACTTTTTCAATATGTTCTCCTTAAAATATTTTCCTATGTGGAGCACATATTCTATTGTAATTTTTATTAAGAGTTCTAAGAGTTTTTGTAACGGATTCGATGGAATCATTGGCCGACTAGGCCAAAACTGCGGTGCTTTAGGGTCTCCGACCCTCAAGCCATCCCGTCTCACCGTCCACGGTCACAGGTGACCCCGCTCGAGCCACGTGGCTCCTTTGACTGGTCGGCGTGGTACTGCCACGCTACACTCCCCCCCCACTAGGAGTGAGAGCCGCCTCGATATCTTCGGTAATCCCAACGTGGGATTCAAGCCCTGGAGCTCTGATACCAATGTAAAAGGATTCGACGGAATCCTTGGCCGACTAGGCCAAAACCGCGGCACTTGAGGGTCTCCGACCCTCAAGCCATCCCGTCTCACCGCCCACAGTCCCAGGCAACCACACTCAAGCCACGTGGCTCCTTCGACACTTGTGAAAGTGAGAATGAACTCCATCATCCATGATTGTTCCAAAGAAACACTTCATAAAAAAAGATCCAGATGATATATGCGAGGTGCGCCATGACCAGAGGAGTTGGTCATGTGGTTTGTCTGAGGTCGTGCGAGTCTTCCATGAATATCCTCCTTGCTTGTCCATGACGTCTGTGCGACGTGCATCTTTGATTGAATTCACCATTATTGATGGCATACGGTGTACACTAGAAAATGAGTGTAGGTGTCGAAGGTGCTTGGTCGTAAATGAAAGTAAGAACAACAAAAACAACCTCAGTGGCAACGACATTTGCAATGTTTGTTGTATTTTCCAAGGAATTTACATCATTGGTCAAGGAGTTTGAAGGGGATTTTCTCCACGAACTGTTGCAATAACCGACTCTGCAACATAGTGTGGATCATGAGATAAACGTGAAGCCGTGTAGCAGAGAAAAGGTGAAGGGGACCTCTTCGAGGAGCAATCACGGCTGATCGATCTGAAGAAAGATTTGGAAGAGATGTTGAGTGAGGGGTTCACAGTTCCGTCCACATCATCATTCTCCGTATTGGCACTTTATTCAAGAACAAAACCTACAGAATTTCAATGTGCGTGGACCACAGAGTACGGAACAAAATTATCACATAGAAATAATTCTTTAGGCGTAGAATACAATGGAAGCATTACGATGATGATGTAATCACCGCCTAGACCGGGGGCTCCCATACCATCACACCCTCTCCGAGGGCGCACCGTCTTGGTGCGCTCCTAGTACGCTCGAAGGACTGTGTTGACAGCACCGCCTCTGTGGAAATCAGCTTCGGGGATCTAACAGTTGTGCTCAGGCCCATAGCCAAGCTATTGCACCAGGTACTGCCACCCGTTACCGTGCCGACGGCGTCCAAGAATCTTCTCCACCACGTACTCCTCTTCACCCTCCACCAAGACCGGTGGAGGAGCCTATCCCTGTGCCGCGAACTATGCATCTGGCTCCTTGTAGGCCTTGAGAAAAGAAGCGTGGAACACGGGATGGATCCCATAGTGGTCCGGCAGGCCCAACTCGTAGCTCACTTCGGACCGCTTCTCCTTGACCGGAAAAGGGCCCATCCACCGAGGCTTGAGCTTGTCGCTGCACACCCATACCAGCTATAGGTTCCGCGAGCTCAGTAGCACCTCTTGTCCAACTGAGACTTCCTCGGCTGTCCGGTGCTTGTCTGGTTGTCGGTTCATCCGCTGCTGCGACTTTTGAAGCGCATCTCGTACGCTGCGCCACACCTCTGTGAAGTCACTTGTAAACTGTTGCACAGTGGGTAGACTTGATCCTGTTGATATGTCTGAGGGACATGCAGGCTGTACCCCATACACTACCTTAAAGGGAGACCACCCCATAGAGGTATGCATTACTGAGTTATAGGTAAACCTAGCCACCGGGAGCTTGCATTCCCATCCCTCACCATCTGGCTCCAAGATCCCCTGCAGCACCTATTCCATGGTCTGATTGGTGAACTCATTTTGGCCATCCGTTTGGGGATGGTAGGCCGATGAAAGAGCCACACGGGTGCCTAGCTTCTCATAGAGTTCCTCCCAAAACCGGGAGGTGAAGCGCGGGTCGCAGTCCGAGACCATGCACTTCAGGAACCCGTGATGTTTTATGATGTATTGCAAGAGGAGCTGAGCCGTCTTTGCTGCCGTGACCTTTTCCGCACATAGAATAAAGTACGCCATCTTGCTAAACCGGTCCACCACCACCAGCACCATGCTGTTGCCCGTTGCGTCCAGTGGAAGACCCCCCCACAAAGTCCAATGAGGTATCCGTCCACGAGCACTTTGGCATCGGTAGTGGCTGCAGCTCTCCTAGAGCTCGTGCCCTCCATGACTTGATCCTTTGGCACATGTCACAGCTGCTCACGTACTCCTTGCAATCTGCTCCCAACGTTGTCCACCAATATTGGCGCGCAAGCGTATTGAAGGTCTAGTTGTGACCGAAATGACCACTTTAGTGCAAGTCGTGCGCCTCTTCCAACAACGCTTACCGGAACGCCGTAGCACCACAATTTGGTTCCCCTTCCCACGCCGACAATCCTGGCCATCCTACTTGCACCCCTTCACTGTACTCCCGGCAAAGTCCTGGTCCTCCGCATACCCGTGCGCAAACAGGCTGCGGATGATTGGAGATCCCGCCAGCACCGTGATCGCATGCACGCCCAAGTCCGGGCGACGCAAAAGCGGGTCTGCTGGGTCGATCCTCCCTGGTTTGTACTAGATCTCGTAGTCGAAGCCGCCCTCCAACAGCTCCATCCACCGTGCTTGACGATGACTAGGGTTTGATTGCGACTTGAGGTACTTGAGCGCGTAGTGGTCCGTATGTACCACACACCACCATGTCTCAAGGTAGCACCTCCACTGCTTGAAGGCTTGGACCACCGCGAGCATCTCCTTCTCGTGGATTGAGTAGTTGAGCTCAGCCCCTTTCATCTTCTTAGAGTTGTACGCAATGGGTTGCAACCCCTTCCCTTGGTCCTGCATCAGCACTCCGTCAATCGCATAGTCGCTTACGTCCGTCGCCAACACGTACTCCTTACTCGTGTCCGGATGCACCAACACCGGGCCTTGACACATGGCAGCTATCATTGCACCGAAGGCTTGTCCCTCCTTCGCACCCCACTCCCATTGGCGTCCCTTCTTGAGCAATTCTGTCAAAGGTGCTCCCATTGCCGCATGCCCCTGGATAAACCTCCAATAGTAGTTCGTAAAGCCCTGGCAAAACCTGGATGTCACGCATGCACGCAGGCTCTGGCCACCCCTTCACTGCTTCCACCTTTTTTGGGTCCATGAAGATCCCCTTTCAGCTGACAATGTGGCCGAGGAACTCCATCTCCTGCTTGGTAAGTTCACACTTGCTGCGCTTGGCAAACAACTGGTCTTTTCTCAATACTTCCACCACAGTCCGCAGATTCTTTTGGTGCTCCTCCATCGTCTGCGAGTAGTCAAGTATATCATCGAGGAACACGACCATGAACTGGTCCAAGTAGGGGTGGAACACCCGGTTCATCAGCGCCATGAATGTAGGAGGAGCATTCGTTAGCCCAAAAGGCATCATGAGATACTTAAAATATCCATAGCTCGTCTGAAACACGGTTTTTTCCTCATCCTCCTCCGCTGTACAGATTTGGTGATACCCCGACCTCTGGTCCAGTTTGCTGAAGACGTATGTCCCTCGCAACTGGTCGAACAACTCCTCGTTCTGTGGCAACGGTTAGCGGTTCTTCACCGTGATGTTGTTTAGCGCCCGGTAGTCCACGCACATCTGCAACTCTCCTGATTTCTTCTTAACAAACAGCACCGGTGCTGCCTATTGAGACACCGATGGCCGAATGAAGCCCTGGTCCACCAACTCCCCCAACTGCTTCTTGAGCTCCGCAAGCTCCGCGTCGCTCATGCGGTTGTACGTCCGCACCGTTGGTGACGACCTTGGCACGACCTCAATCTTGTGGTCGATGTCGTGCTGCGATGGCAGTCCCTTTGATAGCTCCGGAAAAGGTCCCCGAACTCCTTGAGCACCTCCCCAACACCGGGAGGCAACTTTGGAGCTCCCGCGCCTTCCACCGGCTGCCCCTCCGCTGCTTCAACCACTGCAATCTGCTGCTCTACTACTTGTTGTGGATGCACCCATGCTAAGTAAGCCTGGCCACCCTTGCGCTCGTACCACTTCAATTGATGTAGGTTGATGACGCGCAGCTGCTTCCCCGCTTCCGCCACATCCGACTCCTTCCTCTCGCCCCGCCACAACGGCAAAGTGAGATTTTTCCCCTCCACCTTCATGACCACACGGTTACACCTCCAATCCACCTCTGGATTCTATGCGTGCAACCAATCCCGGTCGATCAAGAAATTGTAATCATCCATAGGACAAGTGTGGAACTCCATGTCGCACATCAACTCATCCATAAGGACCTTGTGCCTGACGAGAGGTCTGTCACACTCCACCACTCTGGACACCTGTCAAGCCTTGGGCGACATCCCCAGCTGCCGTGCGAGCTCCAACTTTATCACCAACTTGTCTTTCAAGAAGCTATGGCTCATGCCGCCATCTAGCAAACCGCTCAGCTTCCTCCGATGTGAGAGTGGGTGCTCTCTAAAGATTTAGCCTTTGTGTGTGGAGAGCACAGTCGCAGCGGAAAGATAGACTTGGAGAAGTCTGGAAGCCAGAGCTGGAAAAATCAGGTTAATCAGATTGAACTGAGTACAGGGTATTCATACTGTCCGGCTGGCTAGCCCAGGCCTCAGCCTACTACTGTCCTAGCTTGCTACAACAAGCTACTTGCACCTGTACTAGGTGTCCTACTTGCACCTGAACTCGGTGCCCTACTTGCACCTAGTGCCTTGTGCGAGAAGTCCCCGGCCGTCGATCGTCGAGATCGACGGTTGATCTTGTCTCTCGGCGAGCCGCCTCGTTGCTCCCGTATGCCTCGCGGCGGTGGGTGCGGTCGCCGCGTTGCGCACGCCATCGGAGAACTGCGACCGTCGCACAGTCGCAGTCACCGGTTTTACTGTCGCCGTTGACCGCTTCCGTTGCCGGGGCCGTCNAAACACGCCCCTGGCGTGTGGAGCACGCCGTGCTCCATCGCTTGCTCGCTCCTCCTCCTCGCTCCGCACAGCCGCGGTCGAGCGGAGGCGAGCTCGATCGCGAGCCCAATTTCCGAAAAACGGAAAATGGCTCAGATGCCCCCAAATCACGGACGATCCCCGAGTATGCCAGAAAAAAGGGGCTCCTCGTTACATTCACCCCCCCCCCGTCGGAGGCGCCACGTCCCGGCGCGCCTGAGGTACTCCTGGAGAACAGTGTTGGTACCCCCAACGTGGAAGTTGGCCTCTGGCTCCTAAGAGTTGTGCTCCGCCGGGTACCCCTTCCACTGCACCAGAAACTCACGCCGTCGTCCCCTCTGGCGGTCTGCCAGAATCGTCTCCACCTCAAACTCCTCACTTCCTTCGACCTGGACAGTAGGAGGTGGAGCTGTCCCGCGACCGTGGAAGAAGATGTTGGGGTCGCGATAGGCACGAAGCAGGGAGATGTGGAACACCGGATGGATGGTGTAGCGAGCTGGCAGCTCCAGCTTGTATGAAACGGCCGACCGCTTCTCTAGAATGCGGAACGGACCCACCCATCGCGGTTTCAGCTGGGGACTCCCAACTCCCATCAGCTGCAGGTTAGCAGAGTTCAGCATCACCTGATCTCCCACTTGGAACTCCTCCGCAGAGCGATGCTTATCAGCCTGCCGCTTCTGCTGCTTCTGTGCCTTCAACAGCCGTTGCCGCACCACGTCCCAAGTGGTGGCAAACCCTTCAGCAATCTGCTGCACAGCCGGAAGAGATGTTGCCGTAGCAAGGGCGGCTGGGCTCAGTGGCTGATGGCCATAGACCACCTCAAACGGTGACTTCCCTGTGGATGCTGACACCGCTGAGTTGTAGGCGAACTCTGCCACTCCGAGCTTCTCCTCCCAACCCTCTCCATCCGGTGGGACCATGCTCCGCAGCAGCTGCTCCAATGTCTGGTTCGTGCACTCTGTATGCCCATCGCTCTGTGGGTGGTATGCTGTGGTCAGCTGCACTCGCGTGCCCAGCTTCTCCATGAGATCTCTCCAGAATCGCGAAGTGAAGCGTGGATCGCGATCTGAGACCACCGACTGCGGCACTCCATGTAGCTTGATGACATGACTGAGGAGGAGTTGGGCTGTCCCGGCAGCTGTGATACTCTAAGGACATGCGATGAAGTGTGCCATCTTGGAGAACCGGTCCACCACCACCAACACCGTGTTGTTGCCTTGCTGCGTCACAGGCAACCCGCCGATGAAGTCAAGCGAGATGTCTGTCCATGGCCTCTCTGGAACAGGCAATGGTTGCAGCTCCCCTGGTGGCTTGGTCCTCCGTGCCTTGATGCGTTGGCACACATCGCAGCTGCTCAAAAACCTCTTGCAATCAGTCGCCATTGACGACCACCAGTATTGGCGTGCCAAGGCTTTGAGCGTCTTGTCGAAGCCGAAGTGACCCGAGTAGTGGGTGTCATGCGCCTCCTCCAGCAACAACTGCTTCAATGGCGCATAGTCCGGCACGACAATTCTCCGCTCCTGCCCCTTTCGCCAGTATACTCCATCCCACATGGCGTCTTTCAGCGCACCACCCGTGAACTCACTGTCCACGCCATAGCCGTGCTTGAACAAGCTATGCATGACTGGAGATCCCATCAGCACCGAGATGGCATTGAGGCTCAAGTCCGGCCTCCGCGACATAGGATCTGCCGGGTTCACCTTCCCAGGCTTGTACTGGATCTCGTAGTCAAAACTTCCTTCCAAAAACTCCATCCAGCGATTTTGTCGACGACTGAGGTTCGGTTGCGTCTTCAGGTACTTCAAGGCGTAATGGTCCGTGAAGACCACGCAGCGCCGCGACTCGAGGTAGCACCTCCAGTGCTTGAACGCATGGATCACCGCCAGCATCTCCTTTTCATGGATCGCGTAGTTCATCTCCGCACCTCGCAACTTGCGAGACGCGTACGCAATCGGCTGCGGCCCCTTTCCATGATCCTGCATCAGCACCGTCCCAATGGCATAGTCGCTTGCGTCCGTCGCCATGACGTACTCCTTGGATGAATGCGGATGGACCAAGACCGGAGCGTCACACATTGCAGCCTTGAGCTCCTCGAAGCTCTTCTGCTCCTGATCGCCCCATTCCCACTGGTGATCCTTCCTCAGCAGCTGAGTCAGCGGCGCACCCTTTTCTGCGTACCCCCGGATGAATTTCCGGTAGTAGTTGACAAACCCCAGGAAGACCTGGATGTCACGTACGCACTTTGGTGTCGGCCACTGCTTCACTGCTTCCACCTTCTTTGGGTCCATGCGGAGACCCTTGCCGCTCACGATGTGCCCAAGGAACTCCACCTCCCTTTTCTCGAACTCGCACTTGGAGAGCTTCGCAAACAACTTCTCTTTCTGAAGAATGTCCAGCACCTACCGAAGGTGTTGCTGATGCTCTTCTAGAGTTCGGGAGTAGATGAGGATGTCGTCGAGGAACACCACCACGAACTGGTCCAAGTGAGGGTGGAAGATCCTGTTCATGAGGCTCATGAATGTTGCAGGAGCGTTGGTCAACCCAAACGGCATCACGAGGTACTCGAAATGGCCGTACCGTGTCCGAAACGCCGTCTTCTCCACATCCTGCTCCGCAATCCGGATCTGATGGTACCCCGAGCGCAAGTCAATCTTGCTGAAGAACTGCGCTCCCCTCAGCTGGTCAAACAGCTCCTCGACCCTTGGCAGCGGGTACCGATTCTTGATCGTTGCGTTGTTCAATGCGCGATAGTCCACGCACATCCGCAGCTCCCCTGTCTTTTTCTTCACAAAGAGGACCGGTGCAGCGTAAGGTGACACCGACGGTCTGATGACCCCCTGCTCCGACAGCTCCTCCAACTGCTTTTTCCGCTCACCCAGCTCATTATCGCTCATGCGATAAGCAGCCCGCACCGTTGGAGTTGCTCCAGGAACAAGCTCAATTTTGTGGTCGATGTGCCGCTTCGGTGGTAAACCCTTTGGCAGCTCAGCAGGAAACACGTCGTTATAGCTGTCCAACACTCCCTTGATGCCTTCCGACAGCTCCGCAACTGGTGCTTTCTGCTGCTCTCCCACTTGTTGCTTTGTCTCCGCTGCCAGCACTTCCACCTCTTCAGCTGCTGCCTTTTGTCGCACCCACACAAGGTACACTTGATCCCCCTTGCGCTGACAGCGCTTCAGCTGCACGTAACTCAACTGCGGTACCTTGCCTGCCTTGGAGTCCTTCTCCTCTGCCCACAACGGCAAAACGATTTGCTCTCCGCATTTCTTCACTTTCACCTGGCTGCACACCCAATCCACAGCAGGATTCCACCGGTGCAGCCAATCACGCCCCAAAATGGCGTCGTAGGTGTCCATCGGGCACGTGCGAAAGTTAACATCGCACGACAGCTTGCCCAGACGGATCCTCAGAGGCTTCAGAGGCAGTCCGCAGTCCAGCTCCCCTTGCACCAACTTGGCCGTAGTTGGCTTCCCAGGTAGCCATGCAAGCCCCAACCTCTTTGCAAGCTCGTCGCTGAAGAATGAGTGCGACGCGCCGCAATCCAGTAATGCTTTAATCTGCCGGCGAGTCTGGCGCCCCTCGCCATCCGTAAAACCAGCCGATGAAATTTCGGCTTTCAGGAGGATTCCCGGAACGCTCCCGCTTCCTTCGCTCCGCAGCAATACACTCGGCAGCTCCCTAGTTGTCGAATGACTTTCGGGGCTGGTGTTCGCTGATGCGGACGAAGCTTTCCCAGCAGATGGCCGTCCGCCACTCACTGCTGGTTGCCGTTTCCCTGCTGCTTCTTCTTGCAGTCCTTCTTGTGGTGCCCAGGCTTCCCGCAGATCCAACAGTTCCCACCACGCGGCTTGCTCTGCTGCTGGCCTCCTTGCACTGCGTCGATCTCCATGGGGTCGGCTTGTTGGTGCTGTGCTCGACGCTGAAAATTCTCCTGGTTTTCACGGAAACCCCCTCGATGGTAGCGTAGCGCGTCAACGCACTCAGCAGTGGCCACCATTGCCTGGAACTCCGTGATTCCACTGAGTGCCAGCGTGTGCTGAATTTCTGCCTTCAAGCCGTCATGGTACTTGTCTGCCATCTCCGGCTCGCTCATGTCGTCGATCTCCGAGCACAATGCCAAGAAACGGCGTTTGTACTCCTGCACCGAGCCGATCTGCTTCAGCTGCTTCAGCTTGTTGTGTGCGACCATGGAGGCGATAACGAGATCAAATCGATCTCTGATGGCTTGCTTGAACTGCTCCCATGTCGTCGGCACGCGCGCTTCAACTTGTACCGCGCCTGGCTGCCACAACACGGCATGTTGCACAGCTGCGTTCCCACCTCCACCTCGAGTGGCCAGCATATTCAGCTGCCTCCACCACTCCAATGCTGCTCCGCGTAGTAGTGTCACCGTGAATGACACACGCACAGCATCGTCCTCTGGAGGGTGACCCAGAGCCCCAAAGTAGCTGTTCATCGCGAACAACCAGGTCCGTACGCTCGCACCCTTGACTGAGGGGTTGAACGGTTCCGGAGCCTTTGGCTTTGGTCTCGGCGGACTCCTTGACCGGGCCGCCCGAACCTGTCCAGCATCAGTCCCGTCCCGCAGGTCAGTCATCTACCGATTGAGTCGCTCGTTCTCCAGCTTGAGGGCTCCCAGCTGCTCTACAATCTGCTGCAGGGACTGCTCCATGGCTCTTGTTGACTTTTAGCCGTTGGAGATCCTTTGAAAAAATTTGGCAGCGTTTCGGCAACAATCGAAAAATTTTCCGGCAGCAATTCGGCAGTCCGGGACGAAATTCCGACGTCTTCGAAGTGCGTGGGAGTCACCCGTCGTCTCCCGCGCACGCACGGTAGGCCATGTGGACGCTCTGAAAATTTAGAAATTTTTCCAGAGGTTGGCTCGTGCGTTGGCTTCGAAGTCTGGTCCAGCAATCTCCCTCTCGATCAGCCTCGACGTTGTCCGGCGTAGTCCGTGCCTTTGCTCTTTGAAGTCGGCTGAGCTCCGGCAGCGCTTCCGCCCAACGCGTGGCTCTGGCTCTGATACCAGATGTGAGAGTGGGTGCTCTCTGGAGATTTAGCCTTTGTGTGTGGAGAGCACAGTCGCAGCGGAAAGATAGACTTGGAGAAGTCTGGAAGCCAGAGCTGGAAAAATCAGGTTAATCAGATTGAACTGAGTACAGGGTATTTATACTGTCCGGCTGGCTAGCCCAGGCCTCAGCCTACTGCTGTCCTAGCTTGCTACAACAAGCTACTTGCACCTGTACTAGGTGTCCTACTTGCACCTGAACTCGGTGCCCTACTTGCACCTAGTGCCTTGTGCGAGAAGTCCCCGGCCGTCGATCGTCGAGATCGACGGTTGATCTTGTCTCTCGGCGAGCCGCCTCGTTGCTCCCGTATGCCTCGCGGCGGTGGGTGCAGTCGCCGCGTTGCGCACACCACCGGAGAACTGCGACCGTCGCACGGTCGCAGTCACCGGTTTTACTGTCACCGTTGACCGCTTCCGTTGCCGGGGCCGTCCGTCGAAACGACCCCTCGGCGGGTAGCGTCGCCGTTACGCTACTCGCCGAGAGGGTGAAAGTCACCCTCGCGTGGCGTGATTGGAACGCTGCCACGAAGCGACGAGCAAAACACGCCCCTGGCGTGTGGAGCACGCCGTGCTCCATCGCTCGCTCGCTCCTCCTCCTCGCTCCGCACAGCCGCGGTCGAGCGGAGGCGAGCTCGATCGCGAGCCCAATTTCCGAAAAACGGAAAATGGCTCAGATGCCCCCAAATCACGGACGATCCCCGAGTATGCCAGAAAAAAGGGGCTCCTCGTTACA